>JAVJIF010033268.1:0-40281 GCA_038442645.1 Agave tequilana | reverse complement strand
GTTTTTTTGCAATGCATGACTGCGACCGAGGTCGCAGTTTATTTAAAAAAAACAAATATGCTTTTATCCCTTATAATTTTTAAATAATCATTGGTCTAAAGTGTTTAATTTTTCTTCCTACGTAGGTAAACAACAGATACAGGTTCGTCCTCTGAGATCAAGCATAAACCAATGTGCCAGTTAATGAAAATTTAAGAAGTACATACAGGCTGATTTCGTAGAGGCGATGAAGAATACCCCATTTGGCCCAATCTTCATGGCGTTCTATAATGAAGAATTTGGGCTGAAAAGCTCTAAAATCAAACGTTGCCGTACTGTGTATTTTAGACCAGTATGACAGGAATACAAAGACCTTTACAATTTGGGGGCAAAGAGATTGAGTTAACAGTGGAGGATGTTGCCCTAACTTTTAGTCTACCTGTCAATTGGCAGATTTTGTGATGAATAAGACATGTACGATGAAAGATAGAGGGGTTATAAAACATTTTTTTCCCAATATAGAAGATCACAAAAGTATCTATTGAAGATGCTTTGGATGATCTTCTGTCAAGAGAAGAGAGATATATTAGATGTGACACCGGATGAACAATCTGAGCAGCAATTGTCTATAAATGAAATTATAAGAGACATAAATAGACTTGCAGCTCAAACTTTACCACATTAGTCACCTATACATGTCGGCCACTCTTCTTCTCTGACAGTAAATGCACGGTGCCATGGTATATTGTGGAACAGATTGCCAATATGCAACTGATGAGGACAATATGCTGGGCAAAAGCTGTTTGGCAATTCCTGATTGACTCAATGGACATCTTCAGGCAAACCACGTACGAGCTGCAGGATGCTCCGTGCAAATTATTGTAAGTAGAAATCTCAAATTTGGCCAACATTGTATGAAATTTTTACCCATAAATGAGAAAATTTGTGGAAACTAATTTAATTTTTCATTTTTGCAGTATTGGCTGTGTGAGAGGCACCTATTTTTGAGCAGAGGTCTGGTTTGGAGAAAAAACCACACACGCGCAGTAAGATGGGACCTCCAAAATATTAGCAGATCTCTACTTGAAGTTGATCTAAATAAGATTGACAGCAATATTGTAAGTTAAACTTCTTTTTATGTGTAGTACAAATAAAATGCGACCATAGTCGCAGTATTGAGCTGCACCTTTCGCAGTTCGTTTTCTGCCTGACAATAATGTGCGACCATGGTCGCATTCTCTTGAAAATACCCTTTTCAACAGAATTGCGACCATGGTCGCAGTGTTGAGCTGCATGTCTTGGCAGATAAATTTGTGCACGACAAACATACTGCGACCATGGTCGCATTCTTATCCAAAATATTTCATAAAAAACTGCGACCATGGTCGCAGTATCATTATTTCATTATTTTATTTTTAGTTTACCTTTTTCTGTTTATTTTCAGATTTTGAATCGAATGGCCAACATCTCTAATGCTGAAAAAAATATGGTTGGCTTTCCTGTTGAAGGGGAAGAGGAGGAGAAGAAGAAGTAGCAGAAGATGAAGGTGAAGATGAAGAAGAAGAAAAAGAAGAAGAAGAAGGTGAAAGTGAAGGAGATGAAGGAGGCCATACATATAATGAAGCTGACATCCCGGCGGAAAAGGAGCCAGAACCGCGCTGAAACGAGTGAGCAAGAACCAATTTTTGAAGGTTATTGCCACCTCCACCGATGTTCAAGCAGAAGAAATAAAACAATTGAGGTCCGAAATCAGCACTTGAGAGATTATGTTTCTCAGCTTGAAAAAAGATTGAAATATGGAGACTGAGAAAAGACTCAAGGCTGAATTAAAATTAAAAAGGAGAGAAAAAAGAGAGAAGAAGAACCAAAAACGGCAGCAGAGGAAATTAAAGGTTAAAGAAGAGAAAGAAAAAGAGCTGCTGAGAGCAGCCGCTGCTGCGAAGAAGGAGAAGGAGAAGAAGAGGGAAGAAGAGAAGGAAAAGGAGAACAGGAGGAGAGAAGTGGAGGAGAAGGAGAAGGAGAATAGAAGAAGGGAAGAGGAGGAGAATGAAAGGAAGAGGGAAGAGGAAGAAAAAGAGAAGGAGAAGTAGAGGGAAGAAGAGAAGGAAAAGGAGAACATGAGGAGAGAAGTGGAGGAGAAGGAGAAGGAGAATAGAAGAAGGGAAGAGAAGGAGAATGAAAGGAGGAAGAGGGAAGAGAAAGAGAAAGAGAAGGAGAAGAAGAGGGAAGAAGAGAAGGAAAAGGAGAACAGGAGGAGAGAAGTGGAGGAGAATGAGAAGGAGAAATAAGAAGGGAAGAGGAGGAGAATGAAAGGAGAATGAGGGAAGAAGAGGAGAAGGAGAAGAAGAGGAGGGAAAAGGAGGAGCAGGAGAAGGAGAAGAGGAGGAGGAAGAGGAGGGGCAGGAGAGGAGGAGGAGGAAGAGGAAGAGAATGAGAAAAGAGGAGGAAGGCGCAGATGGAGAACAAAAGAATGAAGGAGCAGATGGAGAAGTAGGCTGAAGAGGAGAAGAAGAAAAACTGGAAGAGGATAAAATAATGGGTTCTGAATCTATTTTAAATTTTTATGGGGAAGATATGCAAAATTTTCTGTGGATATAAGTCAAATGATTCAAGAACCCCAAAAAGATAGTGCTTCTGAAAAAAAATTCAAGAACATACTCCGCCTCAGAAGCAATCCTCAAAAGAAGCTGTTTTGGAAACCTCTAAAGGAACAATAGAGAGGGGAGTCAAAGAACGCAAGCGCGCTGAAAGAGATCGCGATGACTCCGACTTTGTTTATCCAAAACAGAAGAAGAAAAAAAATGAAAATCCTCTTCACACAGCCTGCGGCTGCGAGTTCTACCGCTGGCTTCGGCGACAAAGAGATTTCCTCTACTGAGCCAAAATCGAGAGAATTGACCGAAACACATCATACAGAATTCTGCAGCCCCATCAACAAGCTCTTATAAAAAATTTCTTCGACAAGTCCTACTCTGAGTAAGTTAATTCATATCAAAAAATTTCTGTTATACTTTATATAAGAATAATTAAATTACTAACTTTGTTTTGAATATCTTACAGTTCTACTGCGTATCAGGATACCGATAATGCAATCATCATTTCAAGGAATGACATTGAGGACCTGATGTTCAGTAGAGACTTAGATGCAATATAATTCATTTCTACATGCAGCATCTTGAGAAAAGAGAAAGATTAAAAAGCATATTCTTCCGAAGCGAAGCTTGGGTAAAAATCTACTTTCTCCTTTACGGTTAATGTAATATCAACTCTGGAACAGATTACTAATATTCTCTATCTCTGTGTAGGCATAAATCATGTACTGCGACTAATGTCGCAGTGTATAATTAAAATGTACTGCTACTAACACATGTACTGCGACTAAGGTCGCAATTTATAATTAAAATGTATTGCTACTAACTCAGGTACTGCGACAAATGTAACAGCTGCGACCTGCGACCAAGGTCGGAGCTGCGACCAAGGTCGCAGTTTATAATTAAAATGTACTGCTACTGAAAAGGCTCATGTACTGCGACTAAATAATATACTGCGACTAAGGTCGCAGCTGCGACTAAGGTAATTAAAATATATTGCGACTAAGTCATGTTCTCTATCACTGTGTAGGCATGTACTTCGACTAAGGTCGCAGTTTTAAAATATGATAGTAAGAAACGCTGCGACCTTGATCGCAGTGTCTTGTCTTGACTTAAAGACTCCTAATTTTAATTAATTTTTTTTATATTTTAAATTCATTTTGTATTTGATTTAAATTTTTTTTCTTGTCCGAAGCACGGTGTTGTAATAAAATTGAAGATCTGGAAGGTCATTTCATCAAGTAGAAGCTGTTGAAAAACTGGACAGCTGACGTGCAGTACATGTTTTCTTCCCGATCAATCACAAACATAGGCCGACGAGCCGGGATTTCACTGGACCTTACTGGTATTCGATTGCTCCACAGAAGTGGATTTTTTACAACTCTTTGGTCCCAGCTGACAAAAAAAGTAGCATAACAAAGCTTTACCAAAGAGATGCAAGAATAATGGTGAGTTGAAATTTAATATTTTGATTACTGGAAACTTGTAATTAATTTGATTAATACTATTTTTTGTTCCTATTGACATTGCAGAAAGAAAGATTATTAGAGATTTTTGAGATTCATTCCAAAAATTAATGAGAAAATTAAAATAAAATACGCAAAATGCCCCCAACAAGCAAACAGGTATATAAATTTTTGACATCTAATTTCATTTCATATTTTCTACTTTTTTTTAGTACAAAATCTAATTTCATTTAATGATTGCTCTATGAAAATTTCAGTGTTGATTGCGCTATATATGTATGCAAGTACATGGAAAGTATAGCGTTGGCTATCATCTATCAGTTGTTGATGCTGTTACGGTTGCTGGTGTACCGAAACTAAGAAGTGAGCTTGCATACATGATACTTGCAGATGTAGAGAAGAGTTGGGATGAAGAAACAGACATTATATGACATACGACATATGAAGACTGATAGTTGACAAATTATTAATATACCAAATTTTTTTTTTTAATTAAAAAAATTTTCAAGTGCAATTCATTGCATAATTTTTTTGTTGTATTGATTTAATTTATACACATTACTATACATTTATTTATTATAAGTTCCATTGATTATTTACAGTCTTCATTTGTTACAACTTGGCTTTACTATTGTGTACTGATGTTAGAAACAAAACATGCCTTCAGTAATTATGTTAATCAACAACAACACTGTGACCTTCGTCGCTATGCGTGTTATATAAAGGAAACCCCTACCTAACGTACAGCGACTTAAGTCTTCACCATCTCAAAATTCTAAAAAGAAGGTTGCGACTTTGGTCGCAGTTGATAGCCGCAGCCTAAGTAAAATACAATGCGACTTTGGTCGCGGTTGATGGCGGCAATGTTTTAATCAACAATAACACTGCGACCTTGGTTGTTATGCGTGTTAATATTAAGGAAACACATACCTAACGTACTGCGACTTAAGTCTTCACCATCTCAAAATTTTAAAAAGAAGGTTGCGACAGTTGATAGCCGCAGTCTTAATAAAATACAATGCGACCTTGTTCGCAGTTGATGGCGGCAATGTTTTAATCAACAACAACACTGCGACTTGGTCGCTATGCGTGTTAATATAAAGGAAACACCTACCTAACGTACTGCGACCTAAGTCGCAGTACATGTAGTGCGACCTAGATTGCAGTTGCTGGCCATCTTTATCAATAACAACACTGCGACCTTGGTCGCAATTAACCATGTACACTGCGACCAAAGTCTCTGACTACATTATGTACAAAAAAAATTAAACTATAAAGTAGAATTTTCTAGTATTAAACTTTAAAGTACAAGTACATACAAAAATAATACAGTAGAAATCAAAGAATGATAATAAATCTGATTATAATTACACGCTAGTGTCAGAATGCGACTTAATCTCTCTACACTGTGCGACCTGGTCGCACTTCATAAAAAATTGAAGTCTTTGTTCCTTCGAGATGGAGGCAACCCAAACCTACTTCTTCTGTCAATAAAAAAATAAATAGTAAGAATTTTTAAAGATTAATCGTTATAAAAAAAAATGATTAACAGGTTTAAT
Organism: Agave tequilana; assembly: GCA_038442645.1. Classification (NCBI taxonomy): domain Eukaryota; kingdom Viridiplantae; phylum Streptophyta; class Magnoliopsida; order Asparagales; family Asparagaceae; genus Agave; species Agave tequilana. Next base: position 34,686 of record JAVJIF010033268.1, on the reverse strand, counting down.
GTAATATACCATTAACGGACAACCAGTCCTGTAATGGCCCAGCTCTTGGCAGTTACCACATCTTCGATGCTTAACTTCCTTCTGATATATAGAATCTTTAAAACCAGACTTAAGCCTGGATGCAGCTCTAGGTCTCCCCTTGGTTGGTACAGGACCAATGGATCACGTATATTCAATGCTTCACCATCTCGCAATATGACAACGGATCCACTGGAACCAACGGCAGTCTTAGGATGTGATGAATGATCATTTCCTGACATTGCTCTGTATTCTCTAGTGGTATCTGGGCAAAACTTTTCAAACTCCCTCCAACTTTGAAATATTTTCATCAGAATCAGCGACCATGTCCAGAATTGCATTAAATTTTGAACGAACTGTCCACAATCTAGCCGTCCGTGGAGTGCCTTGACTGGGAAAAGGCCTCATGCCATTTTCAATTGCAACGTTTTTGTAACGAGTATCCAACCTCCATCTCTGAAGTGTATATGATTCCGGTATATGTGTAACGTGATTGCGCCACAAAATACACAGAATATGTCTACACAGGATACCCTCTGTTTCAAATAACGAGCAACTGCAAGAAACTTGAAGTTCCTCTCGCTTATCATAACTGACCTTTTCCCAACTGTCTTTTGATTCTGAAAAATTACCAACCAAATATGTTGATCCAGGTTTGTCATGTTCCACCTCTTCTGAAAACAGTGTCATTACAACTGCCCATTCCTTTTGAACAACTGAAAATCTTCGGTGTATAACTTCGAAACCTGTATCTCATATGGATTGGATGTACAATTGGGCACAGAATTCAAACCCCTAAAATCTTGAAGAGATTCAGATGCACGACGGGAAGCAACGGCTTTATCATATTGGTGAACAAATTCCACTAGTTTAGTGTTTGAGTTAACAAAATCATCAAAGAAGGAATTAATACTCTCGACCTCTGACTGGTTGTCATTCCAGCACAGAAAACATCCTTGAGATATGCATTAACCCAATGTCAACGAAGCATGTACATCTTCATCAACCAACTGTCATCTTCTTCTTCTAACTGATATTTTTCACTCATCAGACGCCATCGTTCCTCACAAGTGCTTATATCGCGGGGGTTGTACCAAGCATGGAAATCGGAGACCATATCTTCTCCATACTTGTTAGCCATTTGGATTGTTGCTCGGCAATATGTTTCCGTACATGCCAGAAACAGTAACGGTGCCGAGACGTCGGGAAAACAATCTTGATGGCCTCACCAATCTGCGCATCCTGATCAGTAATAATCAGCTTCGGTTCAACTCCATGCATGCACTTGAGCCATTTTGGAATAATCAAACAAAAGTATCCCTCTGCTCATCAGCAAGCATTGCACAGCCGAACAAAATTGACTGCCGGTGATGATTTACTCCAGTGAATGGAGCAAATGGCAAGCTCAAGTTATTAGTTCTGTATGTGGTGTCAAAAACGATCACATCACAGAAGCTCAGATACGAGGAAATAGCTCTTCCATCAGCCCAAAAAATGCTTCTAAGTGTGCCCGCGTTATCAACTTCACTTGAAAAGAAGAATTCTGGATCGGTCTCGGCTTTCTCTTGAAAATATTTGATAATAGCAATAAACTCATGACCGCAGTTATTTCTACGTTGACGAGTGAAATCAATAACTTGTTGAGGGCGCACTTCTTCAGAGCCTTCTCCTGGCTCATTGCATTAACAACGCGGGAAATATTTGAAGGCCGCATTCTAACATCAACCAGATTGCTCATAATGCTTCTGCTAATTGTTGAACGATGAGTCTGGTGAGAGTAATGGTGATGTACCTTATCCGGGCTAGACAATTCATGTGAATGAGTATCAACAAATTTTGTGATAACCCAATATCGAGTTGAGTCCAAAAATAAACGAAGACGGATATGCATCTCAGCAGAACAACCTACTCTAGTGTTAACTCGACGATGCACTGTAAGCCCCTCCTGTCTTTTGTCACACAACTTCTTCAGACCTTCCTTGTTGCAGCAAAATTTTCTGCAAATCATCTCATGAGGAGGCTTCCGTGACTTATCTGTCCTTTTTCTTCTCACGCTAAAATCTCTATTCCTTGCAAAAGAATTGTAGAAATTGTATGCTTCCATATGCGACAGGAACTGTTTCCCTATAAACTTATCTGAGCTTCCAGACATTTCTCCATGTGCATTCATATCCTACAAAAAGAATTTACACGAATTAAATGAATATAAATATTTTTAGATATCACTGTATTCTAAAATATAAGTTATATAAATGCGACCAAGGTCGCATAAGAGATGAAAACAATTTACTTCTTATCAGCTGTTGCGACCAAGGTCGCAGTTATCCGTATGAGAAGAATCTATATTACTTCTTACTTAAGACTGCGACCTAAGTCGCAGTAAATAAAAATAAGATTTCACATACGACATGAAATCTATAATACTCCTTATTGAAGACTGCAACCTAAGTCGCAGTTATCAGTATGTGAATAAATCTATATTATTCCTTACTAAAGACTGCGATCTAAGTTGCAGTATCCGCATGTGAAGAAATCTATATTACTCCTTACTAAAGACTATGACCTAAGTCGCAGTTATCTGTATGTGAAGAAATATATATTACTCCTTACTAAAGACTGCGACCTAAGACGCATACTCTAGAAAAAAAGAATTCACAGCCGGAGATTATTTTCAAATAAGATTGCGACCGAATATTAAAACGGTCGCAGTACCTCATAGTCTAAAGAGAAAACATTAAATATTTAAGAAATTGTTTTAAAATATATATAAACAATTAAAACCTGTTGATTGGCATGCAGAGATGTCAACCCTTTAAGATTTTCAATATTCTGAGAGAAAGTAGAACCAGATGCAATATCTTCCATATTAAGATCGCTGGTATACTGCTCAGACGTCGACATTAAATATTTTGCAGAATAAAATTGATCTGAAAAGATTTATATTTTCAGAAAAAAGTTTATCGCAGACTGAAAAGGTGAAACTAGATCTTTCAAAAAGAGGTCAGGAAATAGGTGAAAAGTAATTTATATAGAATATCCTATAAAGAGCGGCAAAAAAAGGGGAAAAATAATAATAAACATAAGGAAGGGACCAAAAAGAGTTGCTTTTCATAAGGGGTATTTGGTAATTTAACAGTCACCTAAAAGCGTGCCGCGAGTCAGTGAGGTGACAATTTGAGCCACGTCACCGCAGGCTGAGAGAGTACTCTCAGCCCGCGGGCTGATATACATTTCTCTCTCTCTCTCTCTCTCTCTCTCTCTCTATATATAGTATATATATATATATATATATATATATATATATATATATATATTATATATATATATATATATATATATATAACCATCACACGGTTCTAATGCTCAATCATCTTTCTTTTAATGCATGTGTGTGTCATATTTTGTTAAGATCACTATGAAATTATCTTAGCTAAACAATTTAAATAAAAAATATAATGGAAGAAACACATCAAATTAGAAGTTTATTCTTAATATTTAAATATTTGGATTTATTATTGAAATCCATACAATCTAACCACATGATGCAATCTACCTACATTCGTTTCTTAAGGAATTCTAATCAAATCTATTTATGTCCAATCATCATCCTGTTCCAATATCAAGTCTCCTCTCTTATTTTCTAAGAATTATTTTTTGTATTTTATACAAGCGTTGGTTTAACTTGTTCAAGTTTAAGTTAATTTTTGAAAAAATAATTTTAAATCTAGTTATATATTTAAAATTGTATTTGATATCTCAAAAGAAGTTCACATGTTTGTAATATGTGTTAATTAATGATCACACATATTGTACTCTAAAATATTACATGAACTTATTTTTGTTGACTTCATAGAAATTTACTTTGTTTTTAAAAATGTTTTAAAAATAAACAAAATTGAGTTTTGGCCTTAGGTCGGTCGACCGGATGTGTCACAAGCCAACTGGCTTGTGCACACAGTCGACTGGACGATCGATCAATGGCCTGAGAGCAAACATGCTCTCTCTGGTCGACCAACTGATTAATAGAGAGCAAGTCTGCTCTCGGTCGGTCGACCAGACGGTCGATCGACTTCTGTGAGAAAAAATTTGTTCTCACATCGATCGTCCGTGAGGTCAACTGACAAGGCCCTAACGGCTAAAATTATAGTCGTTAGGTGGTCGACCGCCAGGCCATTTTTTGGCTCAATTTTGCCCCGACGGCTAATTTTTGTTGGGTGCCTATGAAAAGGTATTTTGGGCTGAGCTTTGACTAAGGCTTTTAAAAGCTTATTTTTCCCATATTCAACAGAGTTTTTCAATAAGTTTAAAGCCTCACTTCTATATCTTTTAGAGGGTTTATCAAAAGAGTTTTTCTTGGTTTTCAACTTCCAATCACTTAGTTTTCTTACACAGCTTGAGCTGTCACTTCTATATCATCCTATAGGGATTCCTTGTTTGTGAGAGTTTGTTTTATGATCAAGAGTCTTTATCACAAGTTGTTCTTTATTGTATTAAGATTAGTTACAAGTTGGGACGTCGAGCAAGCTTGCAGGGTCGTGGTTGTGGTTCTTGTGGGAACGAGTAAGGGACTTGCGGGTCTGAGAGTTCTTGAGAGAACTTGTAGGTGTTTGCAGCACGAGTGGATCTTGTAGGTTCAGATTATAGTGGAAATCCTTCATTGCAGTGAAAGCGGGGATGTAGAGCAAATTGCTCGAACCTCGAAACAAATTTTCCCTGTTTGTGATTACTCTTCTCTCTCTTACTCTTGTTTAATATTTGCATGCTCATATTGTTTATATTATTACATATTTGATATTTCTTGTGCTCAATTGATAAATATATATATACTTGAGATTGTTTAATTACTTTTATTTGTGTAGAATTATTAATTAATTTTTAATTTCTACATTTGATTAGTACATCACCTATTCACCCTCTCTAGGTGATTACAATTTGCTCGTTATAAATTTAGATGTCCTAACCCATCAATATCCGTCTTTTCCATCGGGTAAGTATTTGCAACTATTTGGTCACTATAAATTAAGAATATTTGTTCATCAATTTAATTGCTAATATTTCATATGTTTGATATAACCATATAATGAATGTTGTTTCATTTTGATACCCCATTGTTACTAAAAATTGTATTTATGTGCAAGCAAAGCACTAATGGACCAAAGGCTTTACAGTTCTGATGTTCTCTACTTGTATGATGAGCATATATCCACTAAATCGATGTAAGCCATATAATCTCATTTTTAAAGTAAAGTTTGAATATTATAACAGTGAACGTGCTTTAACTTTATTAACTATATTTTTCTTCTTATAATTGTAGGATCTTCAGGTCATTGACTATGTAGATCATTCTCTAACATATCAAAAGTAGATTTGGAGGATCCACGTGTCATAAATTGTGTTCGACGAGCAGGATTTTTTATTCATTCTCAGTTGAGATGGGTACGACTTGATCATCAATTGCTGATAGCTTTGATAGAGAGATGGAGGCCTGAGACTTCCAGTTTTCATCTTCAAATGGGGGAGACAACTATTACGCTTTAGGAAGTGACAGTGCTATCGGACTTTCAGTAGATGGTTATATTGTCAGATAGATGATAGAGATTTGATGGCTGAGTTTGCGAGATTGTTAGGCAGACAACCTCCACTCGACTATTAGGGATGGAGTAGTGGAGGAGTTGTGTCTCTATGATTAGTTTATAGTAGTCTCGGTGATTTGACAGATAGGGAGGGGGAGCAGTATGCACATAGTTATATCATGCATATATTCGACACCTGTTTATTTGTAGATTCTATCACAATAAGGTACATCTTAGATGGTTACTTTCTTAGAGGATTTTGACGTATGTGGTGCTATGTCTTGGGTAGTGCAATTCTTGTCTTATAGTAGTTGTATAGAATCTCCACCATGAAGATAACGCAACTCTGTGATTGTCAGACACTTCTGCAGGAAAAATCTTACACCAATGCGTTGGTATTTATGTGCGCACATTAATTGAATACTTAAATTGACTAATATTTGTGATTGCATTGTATAATCAGTTATGATCCTGGGAGAGATTGTTTATTGGCCGACCCACCATCAGACAGAGCGTTCAGCTGGATAGTCAGCTTCCTCTTAGATGAAGGTAAAAGATTTGTACATGCAATATAAATATTTAAGTGATTTTTTTCGTTCTAACAAAATGATGTGTTACAGGTGAATTGTCGATAGGACGTATGATACTACACCATAGAGAGACTTACAGTTTTCAGAAATGAGTTGGATGTGTTGCATAAGTCTGCGGTAAATTGGGAGTCATATATGGACACAATTATATAGAGTTTACATCTAATACACACAATATGATCTCAGATATGCATGCCAGGGCACCATTTATTTTTTTGAGATGGTCGGAATGCATGTTCCAGATCACGCCCTTCGAGAAATTCGGATTTTACCAGCATATCCTCGACCCAGTCCCGAGATTGGCCATACAGACCGCAATCAAAAGCTCATGCATGTTGGAGGTAGGAGCACAACGCATATATAAGCCAATGAAAGGACCGAGCGAATCAAAGTCAAAGCCAAGATATCCCCATACACTTTTGGCAGAGTATATGCATCGGTATTGAGGGATCACTCATCGTTTGGATTATTTAGCATGTTGATGCACCTACCACTTACATGGCCAATGCTCCATATGAGCGACAATTGACAATATTTGAGAATTTCAGATTATATATTAAATATATGATATGCTCTTCTGATTATGTCTATTTTACATTATAAGTTAATGGATCGATCTATGTAGACAACAAAGTGCATTAGACATTGATTGATGATTCCAGAGGATTCTTATATTGCAGGGGATGACTAGATTCACCAAAATCTAGGGATGCCATTTGTACATCCGTCAGATACGTTAATCCTACTATAACTTATGCACGACGCCAACAACATCTGCCTGATAAGTAGCACGGGGAAGTAGAGGATGAGACGAGACCTTCTCACCAACTCCTACACAGTGTACACGATGCCGATATGGTGATGAGCCTGGACCATCTCAGGTACCTACCAGGAGGTACCCACGACGTGGAGCATCTACAGATAAAGTCGGATCATCTTAGCAGCATACAAACAGAGTTTCAAACTCTTCATCCATGTGGTCGAGGAAGGTTTGCATTGTCATGTTTGTTCGGATAAGATATTGTGATATGATTTGTCATAGTAGTTAGATTATTAATATGTAATATATGATACTATGACACCAATGTCATGAATTAGTGTGATATTTGTGGACAGGTGATGTTGTAATGTCATGATACTAATGATATTGTTATATTCATGAAGGTATGACATGTGTTTGTTTATCTACTCGATGATTTTTTTTGACATCTTTGTGATATAATTCGTAGGTGATATATGTTATACTTTGCAAGGGTTTGAAAATAAGGATTTTATAATTTGTAGATAAAATTTATCGTGAGTCATGTTGTCAAAAATGAAAAGGTTAAGTCTTTGGTCTATGGTAAACCGGACCTAAAATAGAAACAATAAATTTCAGATAAAAAGAATAATGCTCCTCGGGTCCGGTTGCACAAACACAGACCAAAATTAGAGCACAATTAGGTTCGTATTCGCCAAACCCAAATAAAAAATTGTCTTCAATTTATGATCTAGCTTACGTCTTACGCTTGGGTTCGCCAAACCCAAACCAAAAAAATACCATCCCGTGGTGCCCCAGCGTTATGTAGGCGAGATGAAGCCGCTTAACGCCGATGTGGCCAGTCAGAGGTTGGTTTTTTATATTAAATTGTAAAGATTTTTTTAAGGGCAATTTTCCAAAAAACCCCAATTTTAAAAATAATTCCAAAGATAGATCCCCCCAAAAATAATTTCAAGAATATGCTTCTGATAGGCCACATCGGCGCTGGCTGCCAGCATGGCGTTAGCACTGGCGGAGGGCATTTTTTGTTTCACAGGAGTTGGCAACCCCTCAAAAGATTGTAATCTAAGGAGACGGCTTAAACTCCAACATCCCGAACGGTTTTTAACGATCCGACCGCACATTATCATATTCATGTTATAAGATGTATGCATATAAAAAAACACCTGATTTGAAGTTTGTTTACTCTAATTTCTTTGAGTTCAAACATTAACGGTTTTTAAACTGTAGAACAAATGAAACGATTAGATCAATGAATAAATGAACTTCAAATCGCGTGATTTTTTATATGCAGTCAGATCATGAAAAAAAAATCGGGATGTTGGAGTTTTAAGCCGTCTCCTTAGATTACAATCTAAGGAGACCAACTAGGAGTACTTTACCATATATATATATATATATAATATATATATATATATATATATATATATATATATATATATAATATTATATATATATTGATTTTTGGCTCGGCCGGGTTGCTAACCCTGGCTGAACTTCCTCAATTTCAAGTGAACAACATCCACTTGCTTGAGCTGATGCATGACTTGGTCAGGATTGACAACCCGGCCAAACCTAATTTTTTTTCATGCTTATGATGAACACACATGTTCATGCATGCATGCATGTTCATCCTGTTCATTCATGCACGCTGATTGGGCCAAATTCACAGACTTGGGTAATTAAATTGCCCAAGTTTTGCTTGGCCGGGGTTGCCAACCCGACCAAGTCCGCAATTGAAAATTTTTCTTGGTCGGGGCTGGCAACCCCGGTCGAACAAAGAACAGCTAAAAAAATTGCTTTGATCGGTCGAAGTCTAAAACGCCCTTGAGCCATTGTTAGCGCTGACATGGTGCCGATCTAGTGTATTAGAGCCTTATTCTTGAAAATATTTTGGAGGGGGTCTATTTTTAGTTTTTTAAATTGCCCTTTTATGAAAATTAAATTCAGAAAGAGGAATTTTTAAAAAATTGCCCTTATTTACCCCAAAAAAGAGAGAGAAAAAAATCAAAACCTAAACTGTTATGAAACGATGGCTGCCTACCTTTACTATGCATCATTAATGATTTTACTATACGTTGATGCAAGCGACGACGCAAGCATGCATAGTGGTTGCATAGTACCCAAAGTTTTTCTATAAATAGGCCCTTCCTGATTCATTTCAATGTACACTTCAGAAATCAATAAGAATTCTTGCTTCTACTCTGTTTCTAGATTTCTCTGTTTTGGTGTTATATTTCTCAGTTTTACAACACGTTATCAGCACGATCACTCTAGTTCTGTCTCCAGCCTATACCTCCGTTAGCTCAGGGAAAAAATTCTACCACACAAGTCTCTACTCCATTAGCTTAAGGTAAAAGTCTTACGACGAGCCTCTACTTCCATTGCTCAAGGAAAAGTCCTATCACAAGTTTCAGCCTCTACCTCTATTATCTCGAGGTAAACATGGCAAGTTATTTACTTATAATACTCGTATAACACCACTACTATAATGAAAGGAGGCTCTGCCACCTATTTATAGTAATGTGATGTGATTACGAAAAATTGAATTATTATACTAATGCTGTTCATATAACACCACTACTATATTTGAAAAGAGGCTCTGCCACCATTTATAGTAAAGTGATATGATTATGAAATCTTTACTAACATCTAATTTGATGCTTGTGTGGGTTAAACCCCAAGCTACTAATATTATATATTTTATTATTCTGTTATTTATATCTGTATAAACACCCACTGAAAGGTTTACCGGGTAACGTGATGTGCCAATATTTATTTCAATAATTATTGCTTTATTAATTATGTCTGTAAAACACCCACCAAGTAGAGTGGCGTGCCTATATTGTAGCTCATAAATATATGTAGTATAATGCATTTATTTTATCATTTTCTTAATTACAATATTTAATTGTATAAAATTTAAATTGCTTTTCTCTCTCCCCAACGGCTATAAACGGCTAGTTTTCACCCTATAAATTGGTGAAGTCTAAACCACATAACTTGAAGGTTCACCTAGAGGGGGGTGAATAGGTAATGGCTAATCTAATGGTCACTTAATACCAAATAATGCGGAAGCTAAAAGCAATTATGACCTAAACTAAACTCATACACTAAATACCACGTATAACAAAAGAGTTTTGCCGAATTCCCCATGAAGGGCTCTGGACAAACTCCTCTAGATTCCCCTTGAATGGGTTGAGGTGCCGCGTGTTGGCCCAAAGGCCTTCCACCCTAGTTTTGATAATGATTACTCATGTAGTTATATGTTTACTAATAATCTTGTGATTTTAAGTTTCAGATCATTAGCAAGATTTTAGTTGGTGATTGCTTCAAAAAGAGGAGTTTGGAAGCCTTCACATGGTGATTCCGGTGCCCGAACTTCAAGATTACTCATTTGCACTCGGTGGATCACGGTTTGGATCGAGTCTACTTGAAGATTGAAGATCGTCAAGAAGACTTAGGTATCCTAATTTAGTTTATGTACGCACACGGAGAAGGTACGAGCTCGAAGTAAGATTTCCTTGAATCAAATTGAAAAATTACAACGGACTAGTATTCCGGTTACAAGGGAGGGAGGATGTTGAGTCTTGAATCCTCTCTTTGTTTAAGGCTGGGTTCTTCAAGTGGCGATGGAGAGTGAATTGTAAATTCACCTAGAGGGGGGTGAATAGGTGATGGCTAATTTAATGGTCACTTAAAGATGAATAATGCAAATAATGCGGAAGCTAAAAGCAATTATGACCTAATTAAACTTTTACACTATACACTATGTATAACACAAGAGTGTTGCCGAATTCCCCGTGAAGGGCTCTGGACAAACTCCTCTAGATTCCCCTTGAATGGGTTGAGGTGCCGCGTTGGCTCTCTTGGTTGAATACAAGTGTTAGACACAATCCCAAGCAATATATCAATTAAGCACAAATGAATATATCAAGCATATAAAGATAGACAATAATTGAATGCAAGATATAAACAAGAGACAAAGAGAGAGAGAGAGCAATCGCAAACACAAGGGTATGTTTCGAGGTTCGAGCACACTTGCTCTACATCCCCGCCTTCGACACACGAAGGATTTCCACTATGCAAGATCCCAATGGATCTCTCCTCGGTGCCGCAACACCTACAAGCCCTCGGACTCCCTAGTCTCGTACACACCGCAAGCCCACCGCTCGCCGAGGCCGCACCTCTACAACCGAGTCCGCACCCGAACTCAAAACAACGACGAGCACACTTGCCCGTCTCCTCAAAGAACAAAGAAAAGATCTTTGGTGATCACAACACTTTGATCACCTAAAGCACTCTCACTACAACACACCTATAGGATGTATAATCAATGGATAGCTCAAGTGTGGTGTGAGAAAGACAAGGATGTGAAAGGTGGAGGAAAACTCAAAGACATCTCTTTTACACTCTTGATAAAATCTTCCCTTTAGATAGGAAATATTTGCTCACTATTTTGTGGAGAAAACCCTTTTAAAAAGTCTGGGAAAAACTAGCTCAAAGCTCTCCTAAAATCTTGGCTCAAAACAATGACCAAACCCCCTTTTATAGAGGTCAGAAAAATGTGACCGTTGGGGTCTGTCAGAGCTTCCGGTCGACCGCCCGGTCGACCGCCAACGGTCAAAAATCCGACCGTTGGAGCTCCAGTCGACCGCCCGGTCGACCCAGAAATCCAGAGAGCAGAACTCTCTGCTGCGGTCGACCGTCCGGTCGACCGGACCACTGTGCTGCCAGACACGCACAAGTCTGTGCACGTCGGTCGACCGTGGGTCGACCAGACCATGGTGTGGTCGACCGCTCGGTCGACCGGACCATGGTGCGGTCGACAGCCTGTCAGCCAGTTCCAGGTCTGGAAAACTGGTTAAAAATTATCTTAAAATCTTTTAACACTTATAAAAATTCCATAAACTTGTTTTAACATTCTATATTGAAAACCAAACTTGTGATAAAAATTTTCAAGACATATATTAACATATTCATATCATTTCAGCGTCTTGCAAATTTTATCAAAAATCAAAACATGTATTTTTCAAACTTGGTTTTCATAACTTCACAAATATAAAAACAAGATATTTGATTTCATTTTAAAGCATAGTGTGTATGGATATGATCCACTACACAATCATAATGTAATATCTATGTTTTTGACATTAAGCTCTAAACTTGGTTTTGGTTTAAAGATATATATATGATAAATACCAAAAGCCAAACTTGTATTTTTCCAAAATGAAAAATCTTTTGTAAACCAAAAAATCTTTTATGAAAACAATTCTAAATCAAGAGTGTGTGTGCATGGTATACTTGAGCAATCCACCAACTATCTATCCTTTACATTTTTAACTAAAACAAAAACAAAATCTTATACTAGACACAAGTCTTCATCTTCTTGAAGTCTTCACTTGAAGTCTTCTCATCTTCTTGACTTGGTACAAGCTTGATCCAAAAGCTCCTTGGATCACACCGTGCTAGCTCCAAATCTTGATATTTTGTCCTTTGTTGAGCTATGCACCTACTAAGATCTTGATAATGAATCTGTCACTAATTTAAATATAAGATCATTAGTAAATATAACTTCATGAGTGATCATCATCAAAACTAAGGTGATAGGCCTTTGGGCCAACAATCTCCCCCTTTTTGATGATGACAAAACTCATGAGGTTATATATGCATGGATTAAAGTAAAGCTTCAAGGAAGCTCCCCCTTAACGCATGCATAGACATAAATAATGATATATGACAATGAAGCTCATAAATATGTATGCAAATGTATGGAGATAAAACATATCAAATTCTTTTCTCCTATTTGCAAAACAAAAAACATATATGCATAAATAACAAGGAAGACAAATACTACTCCCCCTTAAGCAATGAAAACATGCATATAAACTCAAATACTTCTCCCCCTTTTTGTCAATCGTCAACAAAGGGTTCAAAGTAAAATCAAATCAAACAAATTTTTCTCCCCCTTTTGTCAAAAACAAAAAGATCAAGAAGGGGTGAAACAAATCAATCAATAAGATTTATATGCGACATACATTCATGAAGAGGAAGACGCTAAGTTAGCTTCCCTACACATATGCATTACATGAAGAAGGGATGACAAGCCCTAACTCACATAACACATATTATGTAATGCATAAGAGGAGATGTGAAGCTCCCCCCTACACACGTATATCATATAAAGAAGAGTTGTCAAGCTCCTCAATTTATAATATACTCAACATGAATCCATATGTAAGAAAGATGTTAAGCTCTCTTTGCATATAGGAAATACAAATCAAACATTTTGAATTTTTCTTTAAAAATTTTGAACTTACTTAATAAAACACATTTTGAGATATCAAATCAACATATATTTTTTTATTTTGATATCAATAGTAAACATATGAAAAAAAAATTTTAATTTTTCATCATAAACTTTGTGCTTTTAAAAATGTGAGCCAATTGTGAGTTAAGCACATGGAAATCATATATATGTATGAGAAATGAGTATACCAAGTGAAATTGATACATACATAAATATAAGAAACTAAAATATGAGCAAATGCCACTGTAGAGTTCTGAGAGATCTGGGAGTTATGACAGAAAAGAAGGATTGACAGCAGACTTAGTCGACTAGTGGGTTTACTAGTCGACTATATTCAAGTATAGTCGACTAGCCTTTTTGGGTCAGTCGACTCCTGTGGCAACAGAGAGGAAGGATACATCCAGATCTATTTTTCAGTCGACTTAACTTTGTGGTTAGTCGACTTGGGTCAGGTATAGTCGACTAGCTCTCTAGCCTAGTCGACTTGGTGCAGGTATAGTCGACTAATTTTTCTGAATTAGTCGACTATCGCAGAAACAGAGAAGAAGCTTCATTCAGATCAACTTTCTAGTCGACTTGTAATTGTGATTAGTCGACTACATTCCTAGTCGATTGATATATTTTTATAGTTGACTTATAGGTCTTTGATTTGGATTGTAGGGATACATTGTAATGGGTTAGCGTGACAGGAATTGTCAGTTAGGGGAGGTTATACTGTATTGCTGGTTTGGCTTACATTCAGTTTTGATAAATAAAATTACATTCTCCAAAAAAAAAAAAACTAATATGAGTATATACAAAAAAGTTCATATTGATACCAATTGAAACGATTCAATAATACCAATTGACATAACAATAAAATCAAGTGTATATCTCATAACCTACCACCCTTCATATGCACAAGGTAAAAGATTTTCAATGAAGCATACAAGGCATAATCGCCCATCCATCCTCCCATAGATGGTAGGGGTTTTCAAAGATAGATTTGAAAATAAGCTTAGTTTGAAAAACTCTACCAATGAAGAATTTGCACTAGAAGAATGTTTTTCATGAAACACAAGTAAATCACATGGCACTAAAAACACTCTAATATCCATGAAGTCTATAAATTTTCAAAAGAGGTGAGTGCACTAGTGTTATGTGGAATATGGTATCATGAAAATGTCAATAAAGCTCAATATTCCTTTAAATAAAAATCATCACAAATTTTTATTTTATTTTTTATTAAAAAATATGTTTCAAGATATATGTATGTTTTGACAACACAATAAGTATAAATACATATCTCTTAAACACAATTGAGTCCATATAAATAGATTTGCATTAAAGGCAAATGACTCAAGAGGTATACATGTATGTCTTAAAGTTTGGCAAAATACACATATACATGAAATGAAAAACACATGATCATAAATCAAATCCAAAAAGTGGGAATATAAGTTTAAATATGTATGTATCATCAAAATCAAGCAATACAAGCACATTTCATGGGTTCAAATAAGCGTTCAAGCACAAATATAATAGATTATTTGTGGCCCACGACATGTACAAGTATAAATCCTAGTGTTGACAAAAACTAACATATAAACTAATATTCAAATCATGAAACATCAAATTTTGAGGAAAAATAGAATCATGTGTCAATAAAAAATTATTTGAAGAATAAATAACTAGTATAATTGTTTTTGGAAAACTAGTTAAAGATCCTTCAAATATAAATCTTATGTTTTTCATAAACATAACTAGATACATAAAAATTTAAGCACTCATGGTCTATAAAGCTCAAAATAATTTTTAACAAAAGTGTGAGTGTTAAATGATCATGTAAATAGCATTTTTATGAAAATAGTCAATGAAGCTCATAAGTCACATTTTTTTTAAACAAAATACGAAAAATCATTTTTAATCAAAACACTAATCATCATGGTATATGTATGATTAATCCAATCCCAACAATACACATACATATCCCAAATCTAAAAGAGTCTATTAATGATGTTTGCATGAAGGCAAGAGACTCACGGGTATACATGTATATTTATAGATTTGAATTAAAAAATACATATACATGAAGTAAAGCATAAAAATAGGCATAACAAGTATAAATGAAAGAATCATCAAAACTATACTATGCATATGCAAATAGTGGGTACAAATGAGCATGAAGTTCAATCATATATGAATCAATTGTAATTCACTAATTGTATATGTATACATGCATGTTTTGATAAAATCTTCATTTAAACATGTAAATACCACATGAAGCACACAAAAATATGAACATGCATATGATATATGAAATTAAAAGCATGTGCATAAAAGTAGGAGTTTAGAAATTGTTACCAACTCCAAAGCTCCAAATATGGTGGTCTTTCCACCAAAGCTCCTTGATAGCGATGCATCCAAAGTATGTCCATCAAGTCTATTGCATCCACTACCAAGGCACCAATCCTCTCACGTTTTGTGAGAGCCCTCACCTACATCACAAGCAAATGGTGGGGGGTTTTGGTACCCATATTTTCTTGGTCCTTTGGGGTTAGACTTGTAAGGAACCCAAAATCTTTTATAATTAGCAAAATTTAGAGAATTAATATTATCATAACAAAACTTTGCTAAATGGCCTTTGCGGCCACAATGTGTACATACGTACACCTTAGTATGCTTATGTGTAGGAGTGTGATCATGTTGTGCAACATAAGCATATGCATGATGGGTATGATGTGCATGAACATGTGGAGTTTGTTTCTTTGAAAACATTGACTCCAACCTAGAATGATTAAAAGCACAAGGGTTCAAGGTTGAACTCAAACCATCCATTTTATTTTTCAAATTCTTAATCTCATTAGTTGTGGCATGTAAAGCATGGTGAGATATAGAATCATTTTTCCTTTTCTTTTTAGAAACAAATTCTTTTTCTTTTTCAACAAATTTTCTTTTCAAAGTAATATTTTCTTGAAAAACAACTTCTTTTTGTTTTTCCACCAAATCAACTTTCTTTTTCAAAATAGTGTTTCCTTCACATAAATCATTCAATTTTGACATGAGAGAAACATTCTCATTTCTCAATCTTTGTTTCTTTTTCTAAGCATGCCATTTTATTTTCTAAAGAATCTTTTTCATTAAGCATGGCATCAAAATTCTTTTTCAGCTTTTGTTATCCTTTTCTAAACATGCAATGTTAGATTTAAAAGAGTCTTGTTCTACATGCATGCAAGCAATATTCTTTTTCAATTTTTATTTTCTTTCTTAATCATGTCATACTTTTCAAGCAATAGATGACAAAAGGTAGTAAGCTCATCATATGACATGTCATCATCATCGGATTCGGAATTTACCTCAAGGGGGTTATCCCCTTGGACCATGTAGCACTTGTTGGAGGTGTCGCTTCCAACATCCGAGTCACTCCCCGCATAGTATAGATCTTTTTTCGCCGAGGGAGGTGATGATGTTCCATAGTACAAAAGCCGATTCAATATTAGAAACCCTAGATAAATAATCATCATTTAGGGTTGACTTGATAGCATGGAGGGCTTTTGCATTAGCCTCAAAATTCTTACCATCTAAAGAATATGCATTATTAGTAGTGGCAAGATATACAGGAATGCCTAAGGCCTTGAGGTATAGTGACATCTTAACCTTCCAAATTTGGATGTTAAGGATGTCAAAGGTGGGTGGTGACATGAAGTCCATGGTGTGTGTACAAATATTGTGATTAGCCTAAAAATGAGGATCTTTAACTCTAGGTTGTTAGACCCAAATCAGAGTACCAAGCTCTGATACCAATTGTAAATTCACCTAGAGGGGGGTGAATAGATGATGGCTAATCTAATGGTCACTTAAAGATGAATAATACAAATAATGCGGAAGCTAAAAGCAATTATGACCTAATTAAAACTTTTACACTATACACTATGTATAACACAAGAGTGTTGCCGAATTCCCCGTGAAGGGCTCTGGACAAACTCCTCTAGATTCCCCTTGAATGGGTTGAGGTGCCGCGTTGGCTCTCTTGGTTGAATACAAGTGTTAGACACAATCCCAAGCAATATATCAATTAAGCAGAAATGAATATATCAAGCATATAAAGATAGACAATAATTGAATGCAAGATATAAACAAGAGACAAAGAGAGAGAGAGAGCAATCGCAAACACAAGGGTATGTTTCGAGGTTCGAGCACACTTGCTCTACATTCCCGCCTTCGACACACGAAGGATTTCCACTATGCAAGATCCCAATGGATCTCTCCTCGGTGCCGCAACACCTACAAGCCCTCGGACTCCCTAGTCCCGTACACACCGCAAGCCCACCGGCTCGCCGAGGCCGCACCTCTACAACCGAGTCCGCACCCGAACTCAAAACAACGACGAGCACACTTGCCCATCTCCTCAAAGAAAAAGAAAAGATCTTTGGTGATCACAACACTTTGATCACCTAAAGCACTCTCACTACAACACACCTATAGGATGTATAATCAATGGATAGCTCAAGTGTGGTGTGAGAAAGACAAGGATGTGAAAGGTGGAGGAAAACTCAAAGACATCTCTTTTACACTCTTAATAAAATCTTCCCTTTAGATAGGAAATATTTGCTCACTATTTTGTGGAGAAAACCCTTTTAAAAAGTCTGGGAAAAACTAGCTCAAAGCTCTCCTAAAATCTTGGCTCAAAACAATGACCAAACCCCCTTTATAGAGGTCAGAAAAATGTGACCGTTGGGGTCTGTCAGAGCTTCCGGTCGACCGCCCGGTCGACCGCCAACGGTCGAAAATCCGACCGTTGGAGCCTCCAGTCGACCGCCCGGTCGACCCAGAAATCCAGAGAGCAGAACTCTCTGCTGCGGTCGACCGTCCGGTCGACCGGACCACTGTGCTGCCAGACACGCACAAGTCTGTGCACGTCGGTCGACCGTGGGTCGACCGGACCATGGTGCGGTCGACCGCTCGGTCGACCGGACCAGCCTGTCAGCCAGTTCCAGGTCTGAAAAACTGGTTTAAAAATTAATCTTAAAATCTTTTAACACTTATAAAAATTCCATAAACTTGTTTTAACATTCTATATTGAAAACCAAACTTGTGATAAAAATTTTCAAGACATATATCAACATATTCATATCATTTCAGCGTCTTGCAAATTTTATCAAAAATCAAAACATGTATTTTTCAAACTTGGTTTTCATAACTTCACAAAATATAAAAACAAGATATTTGATTTCATTTTAAAGCATAGTGTGTATGGATATGATCCACTACACAATCATAATGTAATATCTATGTTTTTGACATTACTCTAAACTTGGTTTTGGTTTAAAGATATGTATATGATAAATACCAAAAGCCAAACTTGTATTTTTCCAAAATGAAAAATCTTTTGTAAACCAAAAAATCTTTTATGAAAATAATTCTAAATCAAGAGTGTGTGTGCATGGTATACTTGAGCAATCCACCAACTATCTATCCTTTACATTTTTAACTAAAACAAAAAAAAAATCTTATACCTAGACACAAGTCTTCATCTTCTTGAAGTCTTCACTTGAAGTCTTCTCATCTTCTTGACTTGGTACAAGCTTGATCCAAAAGCTCCTTGGATCACACCGTGCTAGCTCCAAATCTTAATATTTTATCCTTTGTTGAGCTATGCACCTAGTAAGATCTTGATAATGAATCTGTCACTAATTTAAACACAAGATCATTAGTAAATATAACTTCATGAGTTGATCATCATCAAAACTAGGGTGATAGGCCTTTGGGCCAACATGAATCTTATTCTCCGTTGACCGGTGACCGTCTAGACCTTCGGGGATCTTCTCTTCGGCTGGTAGAAGGAGTAGCACAGCTCTGTCTACCAAAACTCTCAAAGAGAAGGTAGGCAAAGAGCAACTTGAACGCAGCAAGCTTGCTGAAGAGTTGCTCTCTCTTCCTTCTCTCTCTATCTGCTTGTGTGTAGTCTGTTGTCTATCTCTTCTTTTTTGTGTCCTCCCCCTTTTCCTCATAGCGGAGGGGCTATTTATAGAGGCTTCAGGGGTGAACGTGCCCCCCTAAAAATGCTCCACAATGAGGGGCTAACTTCCCCGCTATGTGGGCGGTGACTGGCCCCATAAACAGGGCGGTTATAACCGAGACGTGGGCCTTGGACCCTCGCGCCTTGAGGTTGAGACGCGGGTGTCGAGCCCTCGCGCCTTGATGTTGAGACGCGGGTGTTGAGCTCTCGCGCCTTGATGTTGAGACGCGGGTGTTGAGCCCACGCGCCTTGAGGTTGAGACGCGGGTGTCGAACCCTCGCGCCTTGAGATTGAGACGCGGGTGTCGAGCCCTCGCGCCTTAAGGTTGAGACGCGGGTGTCGAGCCCTCGCGCCTTGACGCTGAGATGCGGGTTTGGACTCTCACGCCTTGATGCTGAGACGCGGATGGCAATCATTAGTCCCGCGTCTAGAACCTAAAACTCTGCCTTTTTTTTAATGGCTTGTCTTTTAATGATTTTTAGACAGCCTACAGAACTCCCTCCAAGGTTTTCGATATTCCGCGGTTAACTGAGACGGATTTCGAAATACTTTGGACTCTAGCTGAGCTTACCCTTATGACTGGACTGTTAATGCTCCGGGTTTGATCTTATCTGGAGTATGGTCTTCGTGAGTGTATTGTAGAACTCTTTGAAGCCATCAGAGTTGATCGAGTTGAGTGTTTAGATACACAGTCTAAACCTCCCCGATTGCTTTAAGTCTGTCGTGGGTGCACTTTAAGCCAGGAGTGGACAGTCGTCTGCTTGTGCCAGTGTACTGTTGAACTGATTTGCAGAGGTAAGGACTGAACGCCAGTTCTTTTTGAAGAGCAGAGATAGTACTGCTTTAAAGACGCGATTTTCATGGGGTGCGTCTTTTGGAAATGAAAACGCGATTAATATTCCATTGGGCAGACGCGATGCTAGGCCGGATTGGAAGGACGCGAACTTCGGAGAGACGCGTCCTTTTGAGTAAGGACGCGACTTTCTGGACGCGACTATGGCTGTGCTGACGGGGCACGTCCATCGAAGAGGCGCGCCTGTTGGGTGCGAATCCGTGCCATGTCATGAGTGCACCGCCACTTGTTCTGGGGAACCGACGGGACATCTCTTTTTGGCGCGCGGACTTCTCGGTATATTAAATGAGCTGTCCACGCGTCAAGCGATGACTCGATGCCGAACCAATCGAGCCACGCGCCGCGTATCTTTGCGAATCTTCGTGCCTATAAATGGCAACAGTCAGAGAGATATCTCTTTCATCTCGAGCGCATCTGTTAGGGTTTTTTGAAAAAGGAGTCTTCTCTGTCTCTTTACATTTCTTCATCGTCCATCATCGGATTCTTGATTGACGATGGCACCAAAGGCCAAGCCAACCGCATCATCTTCAAAAGCGGCCGTCGTCGAGGCTCAGAGGGGCGGTTCCTCCGCGCAGGAAGCCCTAATCTCAGGTATAATGCCATTAGGCTTAAACTCCGCCATTAGTGGAAGTTCATGGACTCCTAAAAATCCCTCTTTTAAAGGAGAACCGTCAACACAGAATAGAAACCACGTTTGATTCTCAGACGCGGTCTTTGAGTTGATAAACAAGGCGCGGGTTTGATGACCCCACCGCTTTTATCCACTTGGGGAGCGCTTGTCTAGTGGATATAGAGCGCCAGTAAGCCCTGCACTTCGGATTCTTCACTTAGAATATTTCTAATTGTGAAGTGTTCGGACGCGGACTTGATCCTTGCGTTCTGTGACATCAGGTGCTGGTCTTTTATGAATCTCGCACCTGAGTCTAAGTACTTAGAAAATTTTTTGTAAGTCTTGGATTTCAAAACGCAGGCTCCCTTTTGGCCTCACGGTCGCGGATTTCAGGTCTGGACGCGGATTTTGACAATTTCTGCGTTCAGTATTTCTTCTGCGTCTGAACGCGGATTTTCAGGCCTGGACGCGGATTTTGACAATTTCTGCGTCTAGTATCTTTTTTGGTCTGGACTATAGACACTTGAGATTTCTGATTAAGTGTCATCTTTTTCTGCAGTGCAACACTCCTCTGCCCCACTCTCCAAGAGGCGCCACTTCGGGCACGTAGGTGGTGCCGACCGTGATTTGACCTTTGTGTTGCAAAGGACTGTACCTGTGACTGCTGATGGGTCGCAGGAGCGCAGGAAGAGGCTTTCCAATGTTGACATGGCAACCTTTCGAGATCTTATGACTGACGCAGCATTCACACGGATGCTCGCGTTCTGCTGGAGAAGCCTGCCTTCTTCTTTGGAGACCGCATTAGCGAGGGCGGCTATTCCTTGTATGACGGAGATTATAAATGGCTCCGTCAGATAGGGGTAGAAGATTCTTTCTCCCAAACATGGAGAGGATGTACCCGCTATCTTATCTTCAACACATGTCCGTCCCTCGGAAAATGAAATGGGAACTCTCCCGATATGTCCCTGAGGTTACTCTTGGCGACCTAGGCTCCAAAAAGGTATATCGCCATGATAGTCATGATAGGGAGGTTCTCGGCCTGTTTCCAGGGCTGCTCAGGACTGATCACCCAGTTGGAGAGACACCAAAACTTGGCACCACTTTCCTCAATGCGTTCATGAAAGTGGGGGGTGATTTTCCGGTCGAGTTCCGTTCGCCCGGGTGGATCCACTCTACTGAGAGGTATTGGTGGGGCAGGATGGTGAGCTTCGTCCTTGCTGACCTTAGAGGCTTATTAGAGCAAGCGGAATTGTACCAAGCGTCAGGGCCGTACAGTATGGTATCCTACCGAGCTCTCAAAACTTCTTTGGGATCCTGGAGCGTTACAATCCTTTGACGGGGACATTCTTCACTCCGGTCGGGAGATGGGTCTCGCCCTGCACGAGTTGTACGAGGTCTCGGGGCTAGCAATGGGGGATTCTCCCTATGAAGAATACGTCCCAACCACTGAGGAGCTTCACCTTATGAAGAAAGGGTCTCCTCGAGTGTACGAGACTTACTGGGAGGTGTTATGTTACTTTCACGTCTGCGGCCAGATAACCTCTTGGAGGGCGGGGGGAGTCAAGCAGCTATCTTGGGCAAGCTACTTGTTCAATGGTGTCAACCAGAAAGACCGTCCGTGACCCGACTGGCTCCCAGCTCCGACGAGGAGATTGCCGACAGGATCAAGGCTTCTGTAGACTCCTACACCACGGAGTCAAACGAGGATGTTTTCGAACCTGACACGGTTTTTGAAAGCTTCCATCATCAAGCCGGATCCCTATCTCCGACCACGCACTGTTGGCGGGCTTCTTAATGCTGTGGTTGAAGCGCTGTGTGGTGCCAACGCTACCACATGAAGTCATTGTTGCCAACGTAGTGTACCCGGTGGTGCTCCTGGCTTATGGTAGGCCCATAGCCCTTCTCCCGGCCATGGCGGCGAGTATTTAAAGCGGGTTACGGACGTTAACCCAAAATCTGTGCGAGGCAGGGAAGGCCGTCGACTCCCATGGCAAGGTGATTGTTGACTCGGAGGGGAGCCGACGATAAAGCGCCCAACCCTCGGGTTGAGCTTCCCTACACGTACCTAATGGCTTGGTACGTTATGCACTGTCCCTCTCTGATGACGCCGGTGTCTTGGTGTGAGGGTTTATTCCCTTCGTGCAGCGGTTGGAGGGTTCAAACTGGTGTAATACTTACGTGTATTACGTTCGAAAGTGCGTCATGTCGGCTTCGAACTACCAGCTTAATCGCTGCTTCCCCGCGATTCCTGGTGCATCTTTCAGGAACAATTTACTGACTCCGCAGGCCAAGATGACTTCACAAGGCTGTCAACGGGGGTTTTCTAGTGGTTGGTCAACATTCGGCCCGGGTATGTGCTTTTCCGGCAAGGGAATTCATGCACGATCGAGCCGTATATGCCGAATCGCTTTGCCCGACAGTTCGGCTATGATCAACTATATGTCGGCAACCCAATGCTCGACTCGCCTTCAGTGGGAATTTATTCGAAGGTGCTCGGGCTTGGTATTATAGCGTGGCCGGAGGGACGAAAGAACCTTTTCGGCTGCCTATCAAAGGGCCGAAGGGCCGTACCAGCTTCAGCTTCTGTACTTGGTACTTCCAGGCCAGCCAAACACCAGATTTCGCTCCGGAGTATTCATGCATTGAGAGAATCAATGCAGGTTACGAAGCAAGGTCGGGGTCCACTAAACGCTCGCGAGGCGTCGAGCAGTATCTGAAGGCTCTGAAGGAGGTCAGAAGGGGTCGAGGGAGAGCCGCGAGCAACAAAGGCTTGACAGGCAGTGGGTAAGCGTCCTCAAGGCTCTACCTCCACTGCTGAACCTGCCCCAAAGAAGGTCCGAGAGACTTGACGGCTGCAGTTTCTCCATCCGAGGTCATCCCTTCTGGTGTTGAGGAACCGAGGGAAGAAGAGGCGGATGAGGATAATGCCCCCTTAGTCCACGCCCGCAGGTTGCACAGCAGGGGCCCAGGATTGTGAGGAAGCGGAGCCTGCTGACAAACCCACCGCCGCTGACGAGGCCGAGCAGTTCGAAGTCGACATAATGAGCGGAGGCGATGTTGAGAGGCCAGGGGTCTCAGCTCAGCCCGGGGCTTCCTCAGCTCACGAGAGGAGGGATGAGGCACAGCAGCCGGAGGTCGATATAATGGGTGATGTTGAGATTCCAGGAGTCTCAATTCAGCCTGGGTCTTCCTCAGCTCACGAGAGGAGGGATGAGGCACAGCAGCCGGAGGTCGACATAATGGGTGATGTTGAGATTCCAGGAGTCTCAACTCAGCCTGGGTCTTCCTCAGCTCACGAGAGGAGAGATAAGGCACAGCAGCCTGGGTCTCCCAGTATATTCATCTCCAGTGCTCGGACAGTTGACCCCAGCCCTACCACTGGGGTGTTTGGAGGCAAGGCTCCGGTTGCCGAGGTCCCTCGCGTTGAGCTGTCGTCTTCATCATCCGAAGAGGAAATCGATTTTGAGGATGAGGTCGACTTTGGCGATGAACCCGCTCCTCCTGATCCGAGTAAATTCTCACACATCTCGGGGGAGGAAATATATGGGTGTGAACCGTTGACGACATCACCACTAGCGGCAGTTATTCCTGCTGAAGCTGCTGAAGGTACACTACTCGCCAAACTCATCCTTCTAACTAGGAGAAGGATTTTTGACGTTTTCTTTATTTGGCCTCGTGTTGCAGGGCTTGTCATGGTTAGCGAGGCCGCTGCTTCCTCCCAGATCGAGGAGATGATACAAGAACTGGCTCAGCAGGAGAGAGCTGAGTCTCCTCGTACTGGGGTGCCTCAAGAGAGGGCAATCGTCGAAGTCGGGGAGACCTCCACCCTACAGGATTCACCCAAGGACTCGCCACCTTTAGACCCCCAGCCAAGTAAGGAAATGTTGATATAAATATTTTCCTTTTGCTGTCATGGCTAATATTCTTGTAATTTGCAGAGGGCACTGAGGAAGCTCAGGTAGGAGACTTGGCAGTCAGTGCCTACCCGGGAGGCCGTACAGCTCAAACCTCGTCCAAGGACCCTGAAGAGGTCGAGCTTACTGTCATTTCATCGGCTGTGGAGGTTTCTACGGACGTAGTACCCCCAGAAGCGCCGGCGGCTACTCTTGCTCCAGTCGCACCCGTGGTCAGCCCGACTCCTGTTCCGGAAGAATCGGCTTACATCCCTCACCCCGTGATAGAAAGGGGATCGGGAGCGCTTTAGGTGGTGATACCATGGGGATTCTGACACGCCAGATGGTGCAGCAGTTCTTTGCCTCGATGCGATCATGCATTGATTTCATCCTGTCTGGGGATAGCTCCTTTGAATTCGCCCGGATGTTTCTCGGAAACCTGGTCGAGAACATTAGTTTAGCCGGAGGCCCTTCACCAGCCAAGGCGTGTCTGCTGCTGGTGAGCAGTTGAGACATAACTTGAGAGAGCTTCGATCCCTGGAGAATGCCGGCTCATTTCACGAGGCCCAGAAACTCTGAATAGGCTCCTTGCCGCTCAAGAGCAAGAGCGAAGAGAGGTGGAGGAGCAGATAACCGATAACACTTGTCTTCTCGAAGGTTTCCAGGCTGATCATCAAAGGCTAGCGATCGAGTCCAAGGAATCTGAGATGATCATACAGGCTGCAAAGCAGGCTATCCTTGATTCTCGGGCCGCCATAGCCAGAGCTGAGGCAGTGATTACTATTAACGAACAGAAGCTTGCTACCTCTGAAAGAGGCTAGCGGAGTTAGAGGCTGCCAAGGCGCAAGTTGAAGCAAACCTCTCTGTTCGTTCGTCCAAGCTGGAATCCCTCCGAGTACGAGCGCAGGGATTTTTACCTGAGGCGGATCTACGGGCCCAAGCTCTCATGGAGGCTGAGAAGGCGCGTCAACATGAGATACATCGCCTTAGAGAACAAATCCGTTCTTTGGCGAATCAGGACTTTTAGCCTTTTTTTTTAAGAAAAAGGACACTCTATTTACCAAGAGTGTTTGTATCTACTTTTATCATTTTTGAATAATAAAAGTCGTTGAAATTTTTGTTCCACCTTCATTGCCCCGCTGTAGATGAATCCAACCTCTCAATCACAGATTTTGGTTGTGCTCCCTTACTGACTGTGAATACTGAACTTAGGTAAAACTAAGTTCTTTTGATGAAATGCAGCATCAATTCATAAAAAGAGACGTGGCTCTGAGGCACGCGATTCTGACCTGCCAGTGAAGACGCGGTTCAAGCAGACGCGAAGGACGCAGCTTTGAGTGTGATTCACTGGCCGCAATCCTTAACTTCATCCAGACGCAGAGTTCAGGATACATTAAGAATGTGGTCTTACGCCCCTTAAAATGATGCAGTCAGGGACGCGACGCTGAGACTCGGTGCAAGATCCATCATCATCCATGTAGACGCAGCTCCAAGACACTTGTGAAGGTGATAGGCCTTCTCTGCTGAAGATGTAAGCCTTAGGACGCAGCTTTATGTGCTTTCCCACTGGGGCCCCAAATGAGTCCCTTTTGTTGAGAGACGCGGATCGACTTTGAATCATCCAAGAGACGCGAAGGATCTTCTAACTTGGAATGAAGGAGGACGCCGATTTTTAAGAAAAGAGGGGACGCGGATCTTTGGACGCAGCTCTCATACCTGCGTTTTGGCACGATTTCCCAGGCGTTATAAATAGCCTGTCATAAAGAATTTTGTGAAATCTTTGAACGTCAAGTCTCCGTTGATGATTGGAAACCCGCATCATCCGTTTTTCCGAAGCGGTTTGTCCACGCGTCAGTTTTTCATTGGGCTTAGGCGTTAATGCCTTTTAATGCCAATACGGCGCTGGCGGTTGGAAACCAGCGTCTTCGACGCTTCTCGAAGCGACGCTCCATGCGTCAGCCTCCCATTGGGCTTTGACAGTCGTGCGGTCATTAAGACCGACGGTTGCAATTGATGAACCATTAATTACGGTTATTAGGGGCTGCCTATAAATAGGGGCTCCTCCTCTCCCTTTAACAATCCATACTTAGACTGTGTTCTTTTTGAGAGCGAGTGCTCTGGAGATTCTCTTCTCTCTCTTCCTTTCTGAGAGACTCTATCTTCTCCCTTCAAGGACCCTATCAGGGGTTTGCCTCCATGGACGAAGATGACCCAGAGCTTCCATGCTTCTGTTTGGTCTCTTCAGTAGATTACCACTGTCAAATGATAGGAAGTGTCTCCCCGAGCACCTTTTACGTCCGCGCCTCAATGCAGAGAGTTCAACTCTTAACAGAGGCCTCTGCGGGTATGCCATGCCAACTTACCATGACATTTTAGATCCAACCAAGTTTGAATTTTAGTATATCTCTTAGAGAGATATCATCTGGACTTTTTTGCAAAGTCGTGGTTGGTGCATTCCTCTTCTGGAATTTTGCGCCATCGACTTAAACTTTTTTGAACGCAAGTATAAGTCGTTGGTACCTGGCCGCGGGCTTTGCACACAGAGCTCGCGTCTTGAGGCCACTGATTTGGAAGAACTTCAATTCGGGTCGAAGGTTTCAGGCCTGAACTTTTGCAACTCCTGTTCCTCCAACAGAGAGATGGCAATTTTTGGCGTCTGATTCTCTGCGCGCGCCTTGTATCTTAGACGCGAATGTGAATTAGGTCGCGTTTGAATTTTGTGTGTATCACAGTCTTGCTCGCGTCTGTTTCTGTTGTCGCAGGAATCTAGCGCAGTGTGCGGGTCATTCCCGCGTCTGTAATCTTCAGCAATAACCGCGTTTGTGACTTAGTTTTCTTCTGTCGAAGTATACTAAGCTCTGAATTGTCTAATTCCCTTGTTTGCTTCTTGCAGGTAGGCTTGATCATCTTTTTTCACGTTCGCTGGGCCTTGGGAGAATATATCGGCCAGCGAATTTGTTCGATGTTCGTCCACAAGGGAAGAAGTCATGGTCCTCGTCGTCTACAAGGGAAGAAGTCATGGCCCTTGACGGGAACTTAACCCTCGCCAAGATCTCTTTGAATGCGATGCACCAGTCATGCTTGCTGGCATGGCATGGTCAGAGTAAGGATGGCGGCGGGGGTAGCGGTGGATATAGTGGTGGTTAGCATCCCCTGTGAGGTCTCAAGACCTCCTCTCTCACCCCAGAAGTGACATTGAGGAAACTCCATGCTTATTGGATGACCTTCTGGCGGAAGAGATGTTCATCAACGAAGGATCACACCCCCACTTTGGATGGAGATGTTCGACGGATCATAACCCGGCTTCGGATGGTCAGGTGGGATCAGAAAATTCTGCTGCCATCAGACCTCAAGAACCACCATTGTTCTCGATCAGCCAGAGACTTCTTCGATGTTTACGTCATGCATTGAAGTGCAATCAGTTCCCGATCGTTGCCACAGTATCCGATCCTGCTTTGGCGCCTTCCCAAGCATCCTGTACTTGGAATAACATGCAGCTGAGGAGCGAGTGCAACCTCTGAGAGAGAGAGAGAGATTTCTTTGTACTCCTTAACTGTAACACTCAATCCTATTGTATAAGAGCGTTTTTGTATCACTTTTATGTGCCTGGATATAAATAAAAGTGACACTTTTATTTTTCTCCTTCTATTGTCTTGAACTTTTTTTTTTAGTATCAGACGCATAGAAGTAAAGGACTTTGACTTGTCAAAACTATGATGATAATTTCAAACAGTCAAACTTTTTAGAGAGAAATCCTATTTTTGGAACTCCCCAATGCTGTCAGAGGTGTAATATTAACTTGACAAGAGATAAGATAATTTTGTGGACCTGTCAATCTATAAAGGAGAATGACAAGTGGAACTCGTACCCCCAGGGAAAATGGGCCTTTATCAAGGTTTGGGATTCACTTGATTAAGCTCAGCTGGGGATTTGAAGGAAAACACTGTTAATGGTGTAGTATTAACCTAATAATGTGTTTGGTAGACTTGTTATTCTGTTGAAGAGAATAGCAAGTGAATCTAGATCCGCGGGGAATCTAAGAAGGTTTTTTTTACCGTTAGAGGTGTGATATTAACTTAACGGGTTGAATGTAGCCCTGTCAGAAATATGATGTTAACCTGACAAGGATGTAAGTCAGAGGTGTGATATTAACTTGACTCGGAAATACTTCAGTTTCATTTGGGAAAACAGAAGTGTCACTGACATAGGTGTGATGTTTAACTTGACAGTGAGGGTAATGCTAGAGGTGTAATGTTGAACTTGGCATTGGTCATCTCGACTTCGACAAGGAAGTCCGAGGGAAAGTCATGGCCGTAAGTGTATTGTTGAACTTGGCGATGACCTGGATGCTAGAGATGTAGTGTTAAACTTAGCATTGTTCATTTCAGCTTCGATATGGAAGTCTGAAGGAAAGTGACTGTCAGAGGTGTGGTATTAAACTTGGCAGAAACTTGATGTACTGTTTAGTGTAGGCTGTCTAAAAATGACTAACAGACCAGCCATTAAAGAAGCAGAGTCTCAAGCTCTAGACGCGAGGAATCGATGCTCGCGTCTCAGCATTAAGACGCGTTGGCTCTACACCCGCGTCTCAACGTCCAGACGCGTCGGCCCGAAGCCCGCGTCTCAGCATCAAGGCGCGTCGGCCCGACGCCCGCGCCTCAGCGTCCAGACGTGAAGGCCCGAAGCTCGCGTCTCAGCATCAAGGCGCGTCGGCCCGACGCCCGCGCGCCTCAGCGTCCAGACGTGAAGGCCCGAAGCTCGCGTCTCAGCATCAAGGCGCGTCGGCCCAACGCCCGCGTCTCAAACTTCAAGGCGCGTTTGGCTCAATGCCCACGTCTCAGTTGCAACTGCCCTGATTGCGGGGCCAGTCACCGCGCATGTAGCGGGTAGTGGCCCCTCATTCGGAGCGTTTTCAGGAGGCACCTTCACCCCCTGAGACCCCTATAAATAGCCTTGTTTGCTATGAAGAAGGGGCGAAGATCGAAGTTTTGAGAAGGGAGAGAGCTTTTGAGAAGATCGAAGCTTGGAAAGGTCGAGAATTAAGAAGGTCAAGGCATCATCAAAATCGATCGAATCCAGGTAAGAGGATCATCAAGAGGGAAGCACGACTTCAACAACAGACAGAGGGAGGAGACTCTTCAGCGAGCTTACTGAGTACTAGCCGCTCTTCGCCTACCTCCTCTTTGAGAGTTTTGGTAGACGGAGCTGAGTTACTCTTTCTACCGACCGAAGAGAAGACCCCCGACGGTCCAGGACGGTCATCTGGTCAACGGAGAACAAGATTCACTCTCCATCGCCACACGAAGAACCCAGCCTTAAACAAAGGGAAGATTCAGACATCTCCCTCCCTTGTAACTGGAAAGAGGGAAGAGTAGTTCTTTTGGTTGTAATCGTTTCGCTTGAATCAAGGAAATCTTTTACAGCTAAAACCACTTTCTCCGACCACCAAATTTTCCGGCCCCTACAAGAGATGGCGACTCCGCTGGGGACTACCTTCGTTACTGACGAGCGCACCGTGGTGCAAGATGACGTTCTCCGTAAGGGGAAAATGGTCGAATCCCTCGTCGTCGAGTTCGACCAGGCGAAGTATGAGGAGTTCCTCTCTTCTGGCTCTAAGAGCCCAAAGACCCGCGTCTGCCGCAGGGTCTCAAGTGGACAGCCCCCTGAAGCCCAATCTGAGGCTCTGTCGGGTGCTCCTGCTGCCCACTGTGCCAAGTTTGGTTCACGCGCCGACGCCTCCCAGAAGGCCCGCGTAACCTCAGACACCTCTACTGCGATCAACCGTGTCGCGCAGAGCACACGCGCCAACACCTCTCTGAAGGCTCGCGTGGTCCCGGCACATCTACTGGTGCGATCGACCGTGTCGCACAGAACGCCCGCGTCAGCGTCTCTCAGGAGACCCGCGTGGCAAACCCCATGGTTCTACAAACCAGGAAGTTGTTGGCTTCTCTCTTCCTCCACGGCGCAATCGGAATGCCGAGCGTCGACAGAGAAGACGCGCGCGTCAACAACTCGGTCGGAACCGTTGGTTTTCTGACTGGGGTTGAACGCAGCGTACGATCCGATGCCTTGCCCGCACCTCGTCCAGTGCGAGAGATCCGCGTTTGGCGACCCAAACGCGAGACTCCCCAAGTTGGGCCTTCTGGAGACCAACTTGCCAAACGCCAAAGCGAAGCTTCTGCGTCTCGTCAAACGCAGGAAGCACGCGCCCACAGGCGTGGGGCCAAGCAGCCCACTCTCTCCCAAGTCTCTCTGCTCCAACGCAGCAGACAGCAACGCGAAAGTCGCGTCTCATATCAACAGAGACGCCAGACGCGCGTGACGCAGCCGCGACGCGACAGCCGCGTTTCTGAAACCTGTGTCCAGCTGAACAGCACATGACTGTCTCCCGTCGTCGACGTTGCGAGACCAGTCTCTTTAATCCCCCTCCCACAGATTTGAGGGATTATTTGACAAGGAAAAGGAGTGCCAATCAGACCACTTCTCCATGCTGCTGTCAACAGCTCATCCAGATGCTCTCTGGATGCCATTGCGAGTCAGGCGTGCACCAGCCGTCTTTAATTAGACAGCTGACCCTGATTCCCCCGTCAGCCAAAAGAAGACGCTCCCACAGGAGGAGAACCTTCTCAGATGTTGAATACCCGGAGCTTACTGCAAACATGACTAGCAGAAGCAAGGGAAAACAACTAATGGACAACTCAGAGGAATCTGACTCTGAGCCAGAGGGGGTGTATCAACACACTCGCACCCGGACAGGGGCCATTCCCCCAATTGACTATAATGTCTTAGCCCGCGGCATTAGAATGGGTGGTTCTCACTCCGCTATAGTGGAGTCGCAGGCTTCAAACTCTTCCGTCGAGAAGGAGGCTTCCGCCTACATGGCCGACACTCCTGAGGAGACGACCAGGCGTTTAGAACAGACGCAGAAGCACCAGATGGATATAATCGCCTCTCAACAGAGATCCATTGACTCCCTCAAGCATATGCTTGAGAAATTGCTTGAAGAAAGAGCGAGATCTCCTCCTAGACGACCGAAGGGGAAAGGGAGAAGGGAGGAAGCCCACCCTACGAATCTTCTGACGAGACACGACGATCTACCTCGGATGTGTCCAAGCCCTCGTCGCAGGCAAGAAGCGACCAGACCCCGGGAAAGGCTCATGCTAAAAGAATGAGTCAACTGGAGCAGCGCCTCGAGGCCCTTACCAACCGTAAAGGCCTCCAAGAAGCTGGAGTAGTCCGGCCCTATCCGGCTGAGTGGGACTTAGTTCCATACCCCTCCTAAGTTCAAGGCTCAACTCTCAAGCTCTCCAAGCTTCGACGGGGGTCACCCAACCAGCACATCTACTACTTCAAATCCCAGACCGGGAATGTGGTAGATAACGATGCCATCCTGGCACGCCTCTTCATTGGCACCCTAAAAGGGTTGGCCTTTGAATGGTTTATGAAGCTCCCGGAAGGTTCCATCAAAAACTGGGGCGACTTGGAGAAGCTGTTTCTAACACGCTTCTTCGAAGATGATTCGGAGGTCACAATGCCTACCCTTTTAGCTACAAACAGCGAAAGGGAGAGTCCGTCAAGTCTTTCGTGGAAAGATTTCGGAACATGGCACTCCGATGTCCAAGCGGCATGACCCAGGCCACCCTGGTGGAAACATGCCGCCACAATCTCCAAACCTCACTCCTTGCTCAAATAGGAGTTGCTGAAAGCCGCACCTGGAAACAATTAGTCCAGCAAGGTGAACAGGCTGAGGAGATTGTCTCCCGCGTCAGAGCGGAAGAAGGCAAGCCCAGGCCAGAGAGGTCGACAAGGCGTGCACGACACTTCCCTCCAGACGAAGCGGAAGGATAATTTGGCGACGGAGACCAAATCTCCCACCAAACCTCAAACAGGCAGGGCAAGTGGCTCTTCAAGCCAGCCACGCCCCAACAAGCAGTATTCCTTCAAGGAGGAACACGTCGATTCGCTCTTCAAGCTACTCAACAAGAGCAATCGACTGAAGCTCCCAGAAATTAGGCGCCCGGAGGAAGTCGGCAAGACCGACAATCCCACCTACTGCTTATACCACAGGATGCTCGGTCATCCTACCAAAGCTGCTACGTCTTTAAGGACATCCTTCAAGCTCTGATTGACGCGGAGGTATTAAAACTCCGACCGGAGCAGAAGAAGATGACGGCCAACATGACGTCGATTCTCCAGTTTGGGACACGACCCCCGACACCCGTGGGGGTGATCTCTGTCCCGAAAGGAGAACTGAGGGTGGTCAACACAGACCCTCACCAGCAGCGGGAGAAAGGCTTGGTACCCATCCCTACACCTCGAGGGGAAATTATGTGGGTCCACCTGACCTCGTCGACGAGCAACAATGGACGACTGTGACCAACAGGAAGTCCAAAGGCAAAGGGAAGACTTCATCTTGCCATGTGATATGCGCTTCCTCTCGAGAAGCGGACACTGATGTTCCCTCGCTGACTGACTCAGAAGAGGAAACAATAGTCCTGGCCGCAGAGCCCAGCCAACCTACGGCGGGGACCCGTTCAGGACAGGCATACTTGAAGCAGTACGGCGAGACAGCAGCGGCTTCTCCGCAACCAGCCGTAGAACCCGCCAAGCCCTCCACGAAACCACCTGTGGAGAAACAGAAAGAAACTCGGTTTTCTCGAGTTCTTGCGAAAGGTGTAACGGAAGGGTCCTCGACACCTTACAGTTTGATGTCTTGGCTCAATTAGCCAACATCCCGGCACGCATTACCTTGTATGAGCTCCTGAGGCTATCAAAGTCAACCAGAGAGGCTCTACAAGACTCTTGGCCAATGCTGAGGTCTTTATGACCCGCGTGCCAAGGGAGGAAGATGTAGAGGATTGCCTCCACACCTCCCCAAATGCTCCCTGCATCACCTTCACAACAGACGACATGCAGGTTAAAGGGAAGCATGACCGACCCCTATACTTCACAGGGTATATTGGGTCATCCGAGTGAACCGCATCCAGGTAGACCCAGGGTCTGCGCTAAGCATCATACCTCGCCGGGTTATGCAGTTTCTAGGCATTCCTACCCATCGTCTGAGCCCTACCCAGACGACTATTACGGGGTTCAATGCCAACAGCTCCCGCCCAATGGGGAAGATCAAGCTCAAATGCCAGATCGGGAGCCTCAAGTCGGAAGTGACGTGTTACGTCATTGACGCGGACACTTCCTACAACCTGTTGCTGGGACGACCATGGATTCACCGCAATTCCATCGTTCCCTCTACTCTCCACCAAGTCATGAAATACATTGACGAGATGGACAGGTCCGAATGTTGATTGCCGAAAGGCATCCGTTTAAAGGGGTTGAAAATTATTTCACGGACTCCCTCTTATATCAGGATCCGGAGGAGACTAATGAAACCCCACACCAGAGGAGCCAGACTCTGGTAATGAAGCTGACATTGAGCCTGAGAAAGAAGAGTGCCTGTGGGAGTTGGAGCCCATTGTAAAGAGCACTAATAAGCTCGATGTTGATACCACCGACGATGCAGGCGGTTGGTATATTAATGAAGATTTAGATTTCGCGTATTTCCCTGCGTGTGAGTTCTGATTCAATACCGTCGGATACTAGTACCGACGTAGATGAGGATGTCTGGTCGGCAATGGATGCTTTGACATCATTGCATGTACCAATAAAATCATCCTTCGGGACGTACCAGGATAATGGAGACGCGCAAGAGTCTGTATTCATGGTTCCAGCCAGACGAAAAGGCCAAAGACCAATACTTTTTGGGCGAATCGCGTCTGAACCAATGCCCCACGAAGAATCGGAAGGTGAGGATGAATCCCCTCAGTTCGATCATTATGAACCGAAAACGCTCAAGATGATGAAGCGCATGGGGTATGATCTAACCAACAGGCCAGGATTGAACTTCGGAAAAGGAAGAAGAACACTGCTTCGATCCTTTGTACCGAAAGGAAAAACCCTGATTACTATCATCAGACGCGCCGGGGGTTGGGCTATATATCAACTCCAGTGCCATCAGCCTCTGATTCGGAGAGACTGTCAAGTCATGACTGCTCATCAGACACGTCGTCGTGGGAATCAGATGTCA
>JAVJIF010033267.1:0-144856 GCA_038442645.1 Agave tequilana | reverse complement strand
CAAACCCTCAAAAGATTGTAATCTAAGGAGACGGCTTAAACTCCAACATCCCGAACGGTTTTTAACGATCCGACCGCACATTATCATATTCATGTTATAAGATGTATGCATAAAAAAATCACCTGATTTGAAGTTTGTTTACTCTAATTTCTTTGAGTTCAAACATTAACGGTTTTTAAACTGTAGAACAAAATGAAACGATTAGATCAATGAATAAATGAACTTCAAATCGCGTGATTTTTTATATGCAGTCAGATCATGAAAAAAAAATCGGGATGTTGGAGTTTAAGCCGTCTCCTTAGATTACAATCTAAGGAGACCAACTAGGAGTACTTTACCATATATATATATATATATATTATATATATATATATATATATATATATATAATATAATATATTATATATATATATATTGATTTTTGGCTCGGCCGGGTTGCTAACCCTGGCTGAACTTCCTCAATTTCAAGTGAACAACATCCACTTGCTTGAGCTGATGCATGACTTGGTCAGGATTGACAACCCGGCCAAACCTAATTTTTTTTTCATGCTTATGATGAACACAACATGTTCATGCATGCATGCATGTTCATCCTGTTCATTCATGCACGCTGATTGGGCCAAATTCACAGACTTGGGTAATTAAATTGCCCAAGTTTTGCTTGGCCGGGTTGCCAACCCGACCAAGTCCGCAATTGAAAATTTTTCTTGGTCGGGGCTGGCAACCCGGTCGAACAAAGAACAGCTAAAAAAATTGCTTTGATCGGTCGAAGTCTAAAACGCCCTTGAGCCATTGTTAGCGCTGACATGGTGCCGATCTAGTGTATTAGAGCCTTATTCTTGAAAATATTTGGAGGGGGTCTATTTTAGTTTTTTTAAATTGCCCTTTTATGAAAAATTAAATTCAGAAAGAGGAATTTTTAAAAAAATTGCCCTTATTTACCCCAAAAAAAGAGAGAGAAAAAAATCAAACCTAAACTGTTATGAAACGATGGCTGCCTACCTTTACTATGCATCATTAATGATTTTACTATACGTTGATGCAAGCGACGACGCAAGCATGCATAGTGGTTGCATAGTACCCAAAGTTTTTCTATAAATAGGCCCTTCCTGATTCATTTCAATGTACACTTCAGAAATCAATAAGAATTCTTGCTTCTACTCTGTTTCTAGATTTCTCTGTTTTGGTGTTATATTTCTCGGAGTTTTACAACACGTTATCAGCACGATCACTCTAGTTCTGTCTCCAGCCTATACCTCCGTTAGCTCAGGGAAAAAATTCTACCACACAAGTCTCTACCTCCATTAGCTTAAGGTAAAAGTCTTACGACGAGCCTCTACTTCCATTGCTCAAGGAAAAGTCCTATCACAAGTTTCAGCCTCTACCTCTATTATCTCGAGGTAAACATGGCAAGTTATTTTACTTATAATACTCGTATAACACCACTACTATAATGAAAGGAGGCTCTGCCACCTATTTATAGTAATGTGATGTGATTACGAAAAATTGAATTATTATACTAATGCTGTTCATATAACACCACTACTATATTTGAAAAGAGGCTCTGCCACCATTTATAGTAAAGTGATATGATTATGAAATCTTTACTAACATCTAATTTGATGCTTGTGTGGGTTAAACCCCAAGCTACTAATATTATATATTTTATTATTCTGTTATTTATATCTGTATAAACACCCACTGAAAGGTTTACCGGTAACGTGATGTGCCAATATTTATTTCAATAATTATTGCTTTATTAATTATGTCTGTAAAACACCCACCAAGTAGAGTGGCGTGCCTATATTGTAGCTCATAAATATATGTAGTATAATGCATTTATTTATCATTTTCTTAATTACAATATTTAATTGTATAAATTTAAATTGCTTTTCTCTCTCCCCAACGGCTATAAACGGCTAGTTTTCACCCTATAAATTGGTGAAGTCTAAACCACATAACTTGAAGGTTCACCTAGGGGGGGGTGAATAGGTAATGGCTAATCTAATGGTCACTTAATACCAAATAATGCGGAAGCTAAAAGCAATTATGACCTAAACTAAACTCATACACTAAATACCACGTATAACAAAAGAGTTTTGCCGAATTCCCCATGAAGGGCTCTGGACAAACTCCTCTAGATTCCCTTGAATGGGTTGAGGTGCCGCGTGTTGGCCCAAAGGCCTTCCACCCTAGTTTTGATAATGATTAACTCATGTAGTTATATGTTTACTAATAATCTTGTGATTTTAAGTTTCAGATCATTAGCAAGATTTTAGTTGGTGATTGCTTCAAAAAGAGGAGTTTGGAAGCCTTCACATGGTGATTCCGGTGCCCGAACTTCAAGATTACTCATTTGCACTCGGTGGATCACGGTTTGGATCGAGTCTACTTGAAGATTGAAGATCGTCAAGAAGACTTAGGTATCCTAATTTAGTTTATGTACGCACACGGAGAAGGTACGAGCTCGAAGTAAGATTTCCTTGAATCAAATTGAAAAATTACAACGGACTAGTATTCCGGTTACAAGGGAGGGAGGATGTTGAGTCTTGAATCCTCTCTTTGTTTAAGGCTGGGTTCTTCAAGTGGCGATGGAGAGTGAATTGTAAATTCACCTAGAGGGGGGTGAATAGGTGATGGCTAATTTAATGGTCACTTAAAGATGAATAATGCAAATAATGCGGAAGCTAAAAGCAATTATGACCTAATTAAAACTTTTACACTATACACTATGTATAACACAAGAGTGTTGCCGAATTCCCCGTGAAGGGCTCTGGACAAACTCCTCTAGATTCCCCTTGAATGGGTTGAGGTGCCGCGTTGGCTCTCTGGTTGAATACAAGTGTTAGACACAATCCCAAGCAATATATCAATTAAGCACAAATGAATATATCAAGCATATAAAGATAGACAATAATTGAATGCAAGATATAAACAAGAGACAAAGAGAGAGAGAGAGCAATCGCAAACACAAGGGTATGTTTCGAGGTTCGAGCACACTTGCTCTACATCCCCGCCTTCGACACACGAAGGATTTCCACTATGCAAGATCCCAATGGATCTCTCCTCGGTGCCGCAACACCTACAAGCCCTCGGACTCCCTAGTCTCGTACACACCGCAAGCCCACGGCTCGCCGAGGCCGCACCTCTACAACGAGTCCGCACCCGAACTCAAAACAACGACGAGCACACTTGCCCGTCTCCTCAAAGAACAAAGAAAAGATCTTTGGTGATCACAACACTTTGATCACCTAAAGCACTCTCACTACAACACACCTATAGGATGTATAATCAATGGATAGCTCAAGTGTGGTGTGAGAAAGACAAGGATGTGAAAGGTGGAGGAAAACTCAAAGACATCTCTTTTACACTCTTGATAAAATCTTCCCTTTAGATAGGAAATATTTGCTCACTATTTTGTGGAGAAAACCCTTTTAAAAAGTCTGGGAAAAACTAGCTCAAAGCTCTCCTAAAATCTTGGCTCAAAACAATGACCAAACCCCCTTTTATAGAGGTCAGAAAAATGTGACCGTTGGGGTCTGTCAGAGCTTCCGGTCGACCGCCGGTCGACCGCCAACGGTCAAAAATCCGACCGTTGGAGCTCCAGTCGACCGCCCGGTCGACCCAGAAATCCAGAGAGCAGAACTCTCTGCTGCGGTCGACCGTCCGGTCGACCGGACCACTGTGCTGCCAGACACGCACAAGTCTGTGCACGTCGGTCGACCGTGGGTCGACCAGACCATGGTGTGGTCGACCGCTCGGTCGACCGGACCATGGTGCGGTCGACAGCCTGTCAGCCAGTTCCAGGTCTGGAAAACTGGTTAAAAATTAATCTTAAAATCTTTTAACACTTATAAAAATTCCATAAACTTGTTTTAACATTCTATATTGAAAACCAAACTTGTGATAAAAAATTTTCAAGACATATATTAACATATTCATATCATTTCAGCGTCTTGCAAATTTTATCAAAAATCAAAACATGTATTTTTCAAACTTGGTTTTCATAACTTCACAAATATAAAAACAAGATATTTGATTTCATTTTAAAGCATAGTGTGTATGGATATGATCCACTACACAATCATAATGTAATATCTATGTTTTTGACATTAAGCTCTAAACTTGTTTTGGTTTAAAGATATATATATGATAAATACCAAAAGCCAAACTTGTATTTTTCCAAAATGAAAAATCTTTTGTAAACCAAAAAATCTTTTATGAAAACAATTCTAAATCAAGAGTGTGTGTGCATGGTATACTTGAGCAATCCACCAACTATCTATCCTTTACATTTTTAACTAAAACAAAAACAAAATCTTATACCTAGACACAAGTCTTCATCTTCTTGAAGTCTTCACTTGAAGTCTTCTCATCTTCTTGACTTGGTACAAGCTTGATCCAAAAGCTCCTGGATCACACCGTGCTAGCTCCAAATCTTGATATTTTGTCCTTTGTTGAGCTATGCACCTACTAAGATCTTGATAATGAATCTGTCACTAATTTAAATATAAGATCATTAGTAAATATAACTTCATGAGTTGATCATCATCAAAACTAAGGTGATAGGCTTTGGGCCAACAATCTCCCCCTTTTGATGATGACAAAACTCATGAGGTTATATATGCATGGATTAAAGTAAAGCTTCAAGGAAGCTCCCCTTAACGCATGCATAGACATAAATAATGATATATGACAATGAAGCTCATAAATATGTATGCAAATGTATGGAGATAAAACATATCAAATTCTTTTTCTCCTATTTGCAAAACAAAAAACATATATGCATAAATAACAAGGAAGACAAATACTACTCCCCCTTAAGCAATGAAAACATGCAATAAACTCAAATACTTCTCCCCCTTTTTGTCAATCGTCAACAAAGGGTTCAAAGTAAAATCAAATCAAACAAATTTTTCTCCCCCCTTTTGTCAAAAACAAAAAGATCAAGAAGGGGTGAAACAAATCAATCAATAAAGATTTATATGCGACATACATTCATGAAGAGGAAGACGCTAAGTTAGCTTCCTACACATATGCATTACATGAAGAAGGGATGACAAGCCCTAACTCACATAACACATATTATGTAATGCATAAGAGGAGATGTGAAGCTCCCCCCTACACACGTATATCATATAAAGAAGAGTTGTCAAGCTCCTCAATTTATAATATACTCAACATGAATCCATATGTAAGAAAGATGTTAAGCTCTCTTTGCATATAGGAAATACAAATCAAACATTTTGAATTTTCTTTAAAAATTTTGAACTTACTTAATAAAACACATTTTGAGATATCAAATCAACATATATTTTTTTATTTTGATATCAATAGTAAACATATGAAAAAAAAAATTTTAATTTTTCATCATAAACTTTGTGCTTTTAAAAATGTGAGCCAATTGTGAGTTAAGCACATGGAAATCATATATATGTATGAGAAATGAGTATACCAAGTGAAATTGATACATACATAAATATAAGAAACTAAAATATGAGCAAATGCCACTGTAGAGTTCTGAGAGATCTGGGAGTTATGACAGAAAAGAAGGATTGACAGCAGACTTAGTCGACTAGTGGGTTTACTAGTCGACTATATTCAAGTATAGTCGACTAGCCTTTTTGGGTCAGTCGACTCCTGTGGCAACAGAGAGGAAGGATACATCCAGATCTATTTTTCAGTCGACTTAACTTTGTGGTTAGTCGACTTGGGTCAGGTATAGTCGACTAGGCTCTCTAGCCTAGTCGACTTGGTGCAGGTATAGTCGACTAATTTTTCTGAATTAGTCGACTATCGCAGAAACAGAGAAGAAGCTTCATTCAGATCAACTTTCTAGTCGACTTGTAATTGTGATTAGTCGACTACATTCCTAGTCGATTGATATATTTTATAGTTGACTTATAGGTCTTTGATTTGGATTGTAGGGATACATTGTAATGGGTTAGCGTGACAGGAATTGTCAGTTAGGGGAGGTTATACTGTATTGCTGGTTTGGCTTACATTCAGTTTTGATAAATAAAATTTACATTCTCCAAAAAAAAAAGAAACTAAAATATGAGTATATACAAAATAAGTTCATATGATACCAATTGAAACGATTCAATAATACCAATTGACATAACAATAAAATCAAGTGTATATCTCATAACCTACCACCCTTCATATGCACAAGGTAAAAGATTTTCAATGAAGCATACAAGGCATAATCGCCCATCCATCCTCCCATAGATGGTAGGGGTTTTCAAAGATAGATTTGAAAATAAGCTTAGTTTGAAAAACTCTACCAAATGAAGAATTTGCACTAGAAGAATGTTTTCATGAAACACAAGTAAATCACATGGCACTAAAAACACTCTAATATCATGAAGTCTATAAAATTTCAAAAGAGGTGAGTGCACTAGTGTTATGTGGAATATGGTATCATGAAAATGTCAATAAAGCTCAATATTCCTTTAAATAAAAATCATCACAAATTTTATTTTTATTTTTATTAAAAAAATATGTTTCAAGATATATGTATGTTTTGACAACACAATAAGTATAAATACATATCTCTTAAACACAATTGAGTCCATATAAATAGATTTGCATTAAAGGCAAATGACTCAAGAGGTATACATGTATGTCTTAAAGTTTGGCAAAATACACATATACATGAAATGAAAAACACATGATCATAAATCAAATCCAAAAAGTGGGAATATAAGTTTAAATATGTATGTATCATCAAAATCAAGCAATACAAGCACATTTCATGGGTTCAAATAAGCGTTCAAGCACAAATATAAATAGATTTATTTGTGGCCCACGACATGTACAAGTATAAATCCTAGTGTTGACAAAAACTAACATATAAACTAATATTCAAATCATGAAACATCAAATTTTGAGGAAAAATAGAATCATGTGTCAATAAAAAATTATTTGAAGAATAAATAACTAGTATAAATTGTTTTGGAAAACTAGTTAAAGATCCTTCAAATATATCAAATCTTATGTTTTTCATAAACATAACTAGATACATAAAAATTAAGCACTCATGGTCTATAAAGCTCAAAATAATTTTTAACAAAAGTGTGAGTGTTAAATGATCATGTAAATAGCATTTTATGAAAATAGTCAATGAAGCTCATAGTCACATTTTTTTTTAACAAAATACGAAAAATCATTTTTAATCAAAACACTAATCATCATGGTATATGTATGATTAATCCAATCCCAACAATACACATACATATCCCAAATCTAAAAGAGTCTATTAATGATGTTTGCATGAAGGCAAGAGACTCACGGGTATACATGTATATTTATTAGATTTGAAATAAAAAATACATATACATGAAGTAAAGCATAAAAATAGGCATAACAAGTATAAATGAAAGAATCATCAAAACTATACTATGCATATGCAAATAGTGGGTACAAATGAGCATGAAGTTCAATCATATATGAATCAATTGTAATTCACTAATTGTATATGTATACATGCATGTTTTGATAAAATCTTCATTTAAACATGTAAATACCACATGAAGCACACAAAAATATGAACATGCTATATGATATATGAAATTAAAAGCATGTGCATAAAAGTAGGAGTTTAGAAATTGTTACCAACTCCAAAGCTCCAAATATGGTGGTCTTTCCACCAAAGCTCCTTGATAGCGATGCATCCAAAAGTATGTCCATCAAGTCTATTGCATCCACTACCAAGGCACCAATCCTCTCACGTTTTGTGAGAGCCCTCACCTACATCACAAGCAAATGGTGGGGGTTTTGGTACCCATATTTTCTTGGGTCCTTTGGGGTTAGACTTGTAAGGAACCCAAAATCTTTATAATTAGCAAAATTTAGAGAATTAATATTATCATAACAAAACTTTGCTAAATGGCCTTTGCGGCCACAATGTGTACATACGTACACCTTAGTATGCTTATGTGTAGGAGTGTGATCATGTTGTGCAACATAAGCATATGCATGATGGGTATGATGTGCATGAACATGTGGAGTTTGTTTCTTTGAAAACATTGACTCCAACCTAGAATGATTAAAAGCACAAGGGTTCAAGGTTGAAC
Source organism: Agave tequilana (assembly GCA_038442645.1). Lineage (NCBI taxonomy): Eukaryota > Viridiplantae > Streptophyta > Magnoliopsida > Asparagales > Asparagaceae > Agave > Agave tequilana. Next base: position 136,778 of record JAVJIF010033267.1, on the reverse strand, counting down.
TCAAACCATCCATTTTATTTTTCAAATTCTTAATCTCATTAGTTGTGCATGTAAAGCATGGTGAGATATAGAATCATTTTTCCTTTTCTTTTTAGAAACAAATTCTTTTTCTTTTTCAACAAATTTTCTTTTCAAAGTAATATTTTCTTGAAAAACAACTTCTTTTTGTTTTTCCACCAAATCAACTTTCTTTTTCAAAATAGTGTTTCCTTCACATAAATCATTCAATTTTGACATGAGAGAAACATTCTCATTTCTCAAATCTTTGTTTTCTTTTTCTAAGCATGCCATTTTATTTTCTAAAGAATCTTTTTCATTAAGCATGGCATCAAAATTCTTTTTCAGCTTTTGTTATCCTTTTCTAAACATGCAATGTTAGATTTAAAAGAGTCTTGTTCTACATGCATGCAAGCAATATTCTTTTTCAAATTTTATTTTCTTTCTTAATCATGTCATACTTTTCAAGCAATAGATGACAAAAGGTAGTAAGCTCATCATATGACATGTCATCATCATCGGATTCGGAATTTACCTCAAGGGGGTTATCCCCTTGGACCATGTAGCACTTGTTGGAGGTGTCGCTTCCAACATCCGAGTCACTCCCCGCATAGTATAGATCTTTTCGCCGAGGGAGGTGATGATGTTCCATAGTACAAAAGCCGATTCAATATTAGAAACCCTAGATAAATAATCATCATTTAGGGTTGACTTGATAGCATGGAGGGCTTTTGCATTAGCCTCAAAATTCTTACCATCTAAAGAATATGCATTATTAGTAGTGGCAAGATATACAGGAATGCCTAAGGCCTTGAGGTATAGTGACATCTTAACCTTCCAAATTTGGATGTTAAGGATGTCAAAGGTGGGTGGTGACATGAAGTCCATGGTGTGTGTACAAATATTGTGATTAGCCTAAAAATGAGGATCTTTAACTCTAGGTTGTTAGACCCAAATCAGAGTACCAAGCTCTGATACCAATTGTAAATTCACCTAGAGGGGGGTGAATAGATGATGGCTAATCTAATGGTCACTTAAAGATGAATAATACAATAATGCGGAAGCTAAAAGCAATTATGACCTAATTAAAAACTTTTACACACTATACACTATGTATAACACAAGAGTGTTGCCGAATTCCCCGTGAAGGGCTCTGGACAAACTCCTCTAGATTCCCCTTGAATGGGTTGAGGTGCCGCGTTGGCTCTCTTGGTTGAATACAAGTGTTAGACACAATCCCAAGCAATATATCAATTAAGCAGAAATGAATATATCAAGCATATAAAGATAGACAATAATTGAATGCAAGATATAAACAAGAGACAAAGAGAGAGAGAGAGCAATCGCAAAACAAGGGTATGTTTCGAGGTTCGAGCACACTTGCTCTACATTCCCGCCTTCGACACACGAAGGATTTCCACTATGCAAGATCCCAATGGATCTCTCCTCGGTGCCGCAACACCTACAAGCCCTCGGACTCCCTAGTCCCGTACACACCGCAAGCCCACCGGCTCGCCGAGGCCGCACCTCTACAACCGAGTCCGCACCCGAACTCAAAACAACGACGAGCACACTTGCCCATCTCCTCAAAGAATAAAGAAAAGATCTTTGGTGATCACAACACTTTGATCACCTAAAGCACTCTCACTACAACACACCTATAGGATGTATAATCAATGGATAGCTCAAGTGTGGTGTGAGAAAGACAAGGATGTGAAAGGTGGAGGAAAACTCAAAGACATCTCTTTTACACTCTTAATAAAATCTTCCCTTTAGATAGGAAATATTTGCTCACTATTTTGTGGAGAAAACCCTTTTAAAAAGTCTGGGAAAAACTAGCTCAAAGCTCTCCTAAAATCTTGGCTCAAAACAATGACCAAACCCCCTTTTATAGAGGTCAGAAAAATGTGACCGTTGGGGTCTGTCAGAGCTTCCGGTCGACCGCCCGGTCGACCGCCAACGGTCGAAAAATCCGACCGTTGGAGCCTCCAGTCGACCGCCCGGTCGACCCAGAAATCCAGAGAGCAGAACTCTCTGCTGCGGTCGACCGTCCGGTCGACCGGACCACTGTGCTGCCAGACACGCACAAGTCTGTGCACGTCGGTCGACCGTGGGTCGACCGGACCATGGTGCGGTCGACCGCTCGGTCGACCGGACCAGCCTGTCAGCCAGTTCCAGGTCTGAAAAACTGGTTTAAAAATTAATCTTAAAATCTTTTAACACTTATAAAAATTCCATAAACTTGTTTTAACATTCTATATTGAAAACCAAACTTGTGATAAAAATTTTCAAGACATATATCAACATATTCATATCATTTCAGCGTCTTGCAAATTTTATCAAAAATCAAAACATGTATTTTTCAAACTTGGTTTTCATAACTTCACAAAATATAAAAACAAGATATTTGATTTCATTTTAAAGCATAGTGTGTATGGATATGATCCACTACACAATCATAATGTAATATCTATGTTTTGACATTAAGCTCTAAACTTGGTTTTGGTTTAAAGATATGTATATGATAAATACCAAAAGCCAAACTTGTATTTTTCCAAAATGAAAAATCTTTTGTAAACCAAAAAATCTTTTATGAAAATAATTCTAAATCAAGAGTGTGTGTGCATGGTATACTTGAGCAATCCACCAACTATCTATCCTTTACATTTTTAACTAAAACAAAAATAAAATCTTATACCTAGACACAAGTCTTCATCTTCTTGAAGTCTTCACTTGAAGTCTTCTCATCTTCTTGACTTGGTACAAGCTTGATCCAAAAGCTCCTTGGATCACACCGTGCTAGCTCCAAATCTTAATATTTATCCTTTGTTGAGCTATGCACCTAGTAAGATCTTGATAATGAATCTGTCACTAATTTAAACACAAGATCATTAGTAAATATAACTTCATGAGTTGATCATCATCAAAACTAGGGTGATAGGCCTTGGGGCCAACATGAATCTATTCTCCGTTGACCGGGTGACCGTCTAGACCTTCGGGGATCTTCTCTTCGGCTGGTAGAAGGAGTAGCACAGCTCTGTCTACCAAAACTCTCAAAGAGAAGGTAGGCAAAGAGCAACTTGAACGCAGCAAGCTGCTGAAGAGTTGAGCTCTCTCTTCCTTCTCTCTCTATCTGCTTGTGTGTAGTCTGTTGTCTATCTCTTCTTTTTTGTGTCCTCCCCCTTTTCCTCATAGCGGAGGGGCTATTTATAGAGGCTTCAGGGGTGAACGTGCCCCCCTAAAAATGCTCCACAATGAGGGGCTAACTTCCCCGCTATGTGGGCGGTGACTGGCCCCATAAACAGGGCGGTTATAACCGAGACGTGGGCCTTGGACCCTCGCGCCTTGAGGTTGAGACGCGGGTGTCGAGCCCTCGCGCCTTGATGTTGAGACGCGGGTGTTGAGCTCTCGCGCCTTGATGTTGAGACGCGGGTGTTGAGCCCACGCGCCTTGAGGTTGAGACGCGGGTGTCGAACCCTCGCGCCTTGAGATTGAGACGCGGGTGTCGAGCCCTCGCGCCTTAAGGTTGAGACGCGGGTGTCGAGCCCTCGCGCCTTGACGCTGAGATGCGGGTTTGGACTCTCACGCCTTGATGCTGAGACGCGGATGGCAATCATTAGTCCCGCGTCTAGAACCTAAAACTCTGCCTTTTTTTTAATGGCTTGTCTTTTAATGATTTTTAGACAGCCTACAGAACTCCCTCCAAGGTTTTCGATATTCCGCGGTTAACTGAGACGGATTTCGAAATACTTTGGACTCTAGCTGAGCTTACCCTTATGACTGGACTGTTAATGCTCCGGGTTTGATCTTATCTGGAGTATGGTCTTCGTGAGTGTATTGTAGAACTCTTTGAAGCCATCAGAGTTGATCGAGTTGAGTGTTTAGATACACAGTCTAAACCTCCCCGATTGCTTTAAGTCTGTCGTGGGTGCACTTTAAGCCAGGAGTGGACAGTCGTCTGCTTGTGCCAGTGTACTGTTGAACTGATTTGCAGAGGTAAGGACTGAACGCCAGTTCTTTTTGAAGAGCAGAGATAGTACTGCTTTAAAGACGCGATTTTCATGGGGTGCGTCTTTTGGAAATGAAAACGCGATTAATATTCCATTGGGCAGACGCGATGCTAGGCCGGATTGGAAGGACGCGAACTTCGGAGAGACGCGTCCTTTTGAGTAAGGACGCGACTTTCTGGACGCGACTATGGCTGTGCTGACGGGGCACGTCCATCGAAGAGGCGCGCCTGTTGGGTGCGAATCCGTGCCATGTCATGAGTGCACCGCCACTTGTTCTGGGGAACCGACGGGACATCTCTTTTTGGCGCGCGGACTTCTCGGTATATTAAATGAGCTGTCCACGCGTCAAGCGATGACTCGATGCCGAACCAATCGAGCCACGCGCCGCGTATCTTTGCGAATCTTCGTGCCTATAAATGGCAACAGTCAGAGAGATATCTCTTCATCTCGAGCGCATCTGTTAGGGTTTTTGAAAAAGGAGTCTTCTCTGTCTCTTTACATTTCTTCATCGTCCATCATCGGATTCTTGATTGACGATGGCACCAAAGGCCAAGCCAACCGCATCATCTTCAAAAGCGGCCGTCGTCGAGGCTCAGAGGGGCGGTTCCTCCGCGCAGGAAGCCCTAATCTCAGGTATAATGCCATTAGGCTTAAACTCCGCCATTAGTGGAAGTTCATGGACTCCTAAAAATCCCTCTTTTAAAGGAGAACCGTCAACACAGAATAGAAACCACGTTTGATTCTCAGACGCGGTCTTTGAGTTGATAAACAAGGCGCGGGTTTGATGACCCCACCGCTTTTATCCACTTGGGGAGCGCTTGTCTAGTGGATATAGAGCGCCAGTAAGCCCTGCACTTCGGATTCTTCACTTAGATATTTCTAATTGTGAAGTGTTCGGACGCGGACTTGATCCTTGCGTTCTGTGACATCAGGTGCTGGTCTTTTATGAATCTCGCACCTGAGTCTAAGTACTTAGAAAATTTTTTTGTAAGTCTTGGATTTCAAAACGCAGGCTCCCTTTTGGCCTCACGGTCGCGGATTTCAGGTCTGGACGCGGATTTTGACAATTTCTGCGTTCAGTATTTCTTCTGCGTCTGAACGCGGATTTTCAGGCCTGGACGCGGATTTTGACAATTTCTGCGTCTAGTATCTTTTTTGGTCTGGACTATAGACACTTGAGATTTCTGATTAAGTGTCATCTTTTTCTGCAGTGCAACACTCCTCTGCCCCACTCTCCAAGAGGCGCCACTTCGGGCACGTAGGTGCCGACCGTGATTTGACCTTTGTGTTGCAAAGGACTGTACCTGTGACTGCTGATGGGTCGCAGGAGCGCAGGAAGAGGCTTTCCAATGTTGACATGGCAACCTTTCGAGATCTTATGACTGACGCAGCATTCACAACGGATGCTCGCGTTCTGCTGGAGAAGCCTGCCTTCTTCTTTGGAGACCGCATTAGCGAGGGCGGCTATTCCTTGTATGACGGAGATTATAAATGGCTCCGTCAGATAGGGGGTAGAAGATTCTTTCTCCCAAACATGGAGAGGATGTACCCGCTATCTTATCTTCAACACATGTCCGTCCCTCGGAAAATGAAATGGGAACTCTCCCGATATGTCCCTGAGGTTACTCTTGGCGACCTAGGCTCCAAAAAGGTATATCGCCATGATAGTCATGATAGGGAGGTTCTCGGCCTGTTTCCAGGGCTGCTCAGGACTGATCACCCAGTTGGAGAGACACCAAAACTTGGCACCACTTTCCTCAATGCGTTCATGAAAGTGGGGGTGATTTTCCGGTCGAGTTCCGTTCGCCCGGGTGGATCCACTCTACTGAGAGGTATTGGTGGGGCAGGATGGTGAGCTTCGTCCTTGCTGACCTTAGAGGCTTATTAGAGCAAGCGGAATTGTACCAAGCAGTCAGGGCCGTACAGTATGGTATCCTACCGAGCTCTCAAAACTTCTTTGGGATCCTGGAGCGTTACAATCCTTTGACGGGGACATTCTTCACTCCGGTCGGGGAGATGGGTCTCGCCCTGCACGAGTTGTACGAGGTCTCGGGGCTAGCAATGGGGGATTCTCCCTATGAAGAATACGTCCCAACCACTGAGGAGCTTCACCTTATGAAGAAAGGGTCTCCTCGAGTGTACGAGACTTACTGGGAGGTGTTATGTTACTTTCACGTCTGCGGCCAGATAACCTCTTGGAGGGCGGGGGGAGTCAAGCAGCTATCTTGGGCAAGCTACTTGTTCAATGGTGTCAACCAGAAAGACCGTCCGGTGACCCGACTGGCTCCCAGCTCCGACGAGGAGATTGCCGACAGGATCAAGGCTTCTGTAGACTCCTACACCACGGAGTCAAACGAGGATGTTTTCGAACCTGACACGGTTTTTGAAAGCTTCCATCATCAAGCCGGATCCCTATCTCCGACCACGCACTGTTGGCGGGCTTCTTAATGCTGTGGTTGAAGCGCTGTGTGGTGCCAACGCTACCACATGAAGTCATTGTTGCCAACGTAGTGTACCCGGTGGTGCTCCTGGCTTATGGTAGGCCCATAGCCCTTCTCCCGGCCATGGCGGCGAGTATTTAAAGCGGGTTACGGACGTTAACCCAAAATCTGTGCGAGGCAGGGAAGGCCGTCGACTCCCATGGCAAGGTGATTGTTGACTCGGAGGGGAGGCCGACGATAAAGCGCCCAACCCTCGGGTTGAGCTTCCCTACACGTACCTAATGGCTTGGTACGTTATGCACTGTCCCTCTCTGATGACGCCGGTGTCTTGGTGTGAGGGGTTTATTCCCTTCGTGCAGCGGTTGGAGGGTTCAAACTGGTGTAATACTTACGTGTATTACGTTCGAAAGTGCGTCATGTCGGCTTCGAACTACCAGCTTAATCGCTGCTTCCCCGCGATTCCTGGTGCATCTTTCAGGGAACAATTTACTGACTCCGCAGGCCAAGATGACTTCACAAGGCTGTCAACGGGGGTTTTCTAGTGGTTGGTCAACATTCGGCCCGGGTATGTGCTTTTCCGGCAAGGGAATTCATGCACGATCGAGCCGTATATGCCGAATCGCTTTGCCCGACAGTTCGGCTATGATCAACTATATGTCGGCAACCCCAATGCTCGACTCGCCTTCAGTGGGAATTTATTCGAAGGTGCTCGGGCTTGGTATTATAGCGTGGCCGGAGGGACGAAAGAACCTTTTCGGCTGCCTATCAAAGGGCCGAAGGGCCGTACCAGCTTCAGCTTCTGTACTTGGTACTTCCAGGCCAGCCAAACACCAGATTTCGCTCCGGAGTATTCATGCATTGAGAGAATCAATGCAGGTTACGAAGCAAGGTCGGGGTCCACTAAACGCTCGCGAGGCGTCGAGCAGTATCTGAAGGCTCTGAAGGAGGTCAGAAGGGGGTCGAGGGAGGAGCCGCGAGCAACAAAGGCTTGACAGGCAGTGGGTAAGCGTCCTCAAGGCTCTACCTCCACTGCTGAACCTGCCCCAAAGAAGGTCCGAGAGACTTGACGGCTGCAGTTTCTCCATCCGAGGTCATCCCTTCTGGTGTTGAGGAACCGAGGGAAGAAGAGGCGGATGAGGATAATGCCCCCTTAGTCCACGCCCGCAGGTTGCACAGCAGGGGCCCCAGGATTGTGGAGGAAGCGGAGCCTGCTGACAAACCCACCGCCGCTGACGAGGCCGAGCAGTTCGAAGTCGACATAATGAGCGGAGGCGATGTTGAGAGGCCAGGGGTCTCAGCTCAGCCCGGGGCTTCCTCAGCTCACGAGAGGAGGGATGAGGCACAGCAGCCGGAGGTCGATATAATGGGTGATGTTGAGATTCCAGGAGTCTCAATTCAGCCTGGGTCTTCCTCAGCTCACGAGAGGAGGATGAGGCACAGCAGCCGGAGGTCGACATAATGGGTGATGTTGAGATTCCAGGAGTCTCAACTCAGCCTGGGTCTTCCTCAGCTCACGAGAGGAGAGATAAGGCACAGCAGCCTGGGTCTCCCAGTATATTCATCTCCAGTGCTCGGACAGTTGACCCCAGCCCTACCACTGGGGTGTTTGGAGGCAAGGCTCCGGTTGCCGAGGTCCCTCGCGTTGAGCTGTCGTCTTCATCATCCGAAGAGGAAATCGATTTTGAGGATGAGGTCGACTTTGGCGATGAACCCGCTCCTCCTGATCCGAGTAAATTCTCACACATCTCGGGGGAGGAAATATATGGGTGTGAACCGTTGACGACATCACCACTAGCGGCAGTTATTCCTGCTGAAGCTGCTGAAGGTACACTACTCGCCAAACTCATCCTTCTAACTAGGAGAAGGATTTTTGACGTTTTCTTTATTTGGCCTCGTGTTGCAGGGCTTGTCATGGTTAGCGAGGCCGCTGCTTCCTCCCAGATCGAGGAGATGATACAAGAACTGGCTCAGCAGGAGAGAGCTGAGTCTCCTCGTACTGGGGTGCCTCAAGAGAGGGCAATCGTCGAAGTCGGGGAGACCTCCACCCTACAGGATTCACCCAAGGACTCGCCACCTTTAGACCCCCAGCCAAGTAAGGAAATGTTGATATAAATATTTTCCTTTTGCTGTCATGGCTAATATTCTTGTAATTTGCAGAGGGCACTGAGGAAGCTCAGGTAGGAGACTTGGCAGTCAGTGCCTACCCGGAGGCCGTACAGCTCAAACCTCGTCCAAGGACCCTGAAGAGGTCGAGCTTACTGTCATTTCATCGGCTGTGGAGGTTTCTACGGACGTAGTACCCCCAGAAGCGCCGGCGGCTACTCTTGCTCCAGTCGCACCCGTGGTCAGCCCGACTCCTGTTCCGGAAGAATCGGCTTACATCCCTCACCCCGTGATAGAAAGGGGATCGGGGAGCGCTTTAGGTGGTGATACCATGGGGATTCTGACACGCCAGATGGTGCAGCAGTTCTTTGCCTCGATGCGATCATGCATTGATTTCATCCTGTCTGGGGATAGCTCCTTTGAATTCGCCCGGATGTTTCTCGGAAACCTGGTCGAGAACATTAGTTTAGCCGGAGGCCCTTCACCAGCCAAGGCGTGTCTGCTGCTGGTGGAGCAGTTGAGACATAACTTGAGAGAGCTTCGATCCCTGGAGAATGCCGGCTCATTTCACGAGGCCCAGGAAACTCTGAATAGGCTCCTTGCCGCTCAAGAGCAGAGCGAAGAGAGGTGGAGGAGCAGATAACCGATAACACTTGTCTTCTCGAAGGTTTCCAGGCTGATCATCAAAGGCTAGCGATCGAGTCCAAGGAATCTGAGATGATCATACAGGCTGCAAAGCAGGCTATCCTTGATTCTCGGGCCGCCATAGCCAGAGCTGAGTGGCAGTGATTACTATTAACGAACAGAAGCTTGCTACCTCTGAAAAGAGGCTAGCGGAGTTAGAGGCTGCCAAGGCGCAAGTTGAAGCAAACCTCTCTGTTCGTTCGTCCAAGCTGGAATCCCTCCGAGTACGAGCGCAGGATTTTTACCTGAGGCGGATCTACGGGCCCAAGCTCTCATGGAGGCTGAGAAGGCGCGTCAACATGAGATACATCGCCTTAGAGAACAAATCCGTTCTTTGGCGAATCAGGACTTTTAGCCTTTTTTTTTAAGAAAAAGGACACTCTATTACCAAGAGTGTTTGTATCTACTTTTATCATTTTTGAATAATAAAAGTCGTTGAAATTTTTGTTCCACCTTCATTGCCCGCTGTAGATGAATCCAACCTCTCAATCACAGATTTTGGTTGTGCTCCCTTACTGACTGTGAATACTGAACTTAGGTAAAACTAAGTTCTTTTGATGAAATGCAGCATCAATTCATAAAAAGAGACGTGGCTCTGAGGCACGCGATTCTGACCTGCCAGTGAAGACGCGGTTCAAGCAGACGCGAAGGACGCAGCTTTGAGTGTGATTCACTGGCCGCAATCCTTAACTTCATCCAGACGCAGAGTTCAGGATACATTAAGAATGTGGTCTTACGCCCCTTAAAATTGATGCAGTCAGGGACGCGACGCTGAGACTCGGTGCAAGATCCATCATCATCCATGTAGACGCAGCTCCAAGACACTTGTGAAGGTGATAGGCCTTCTCTGCTGAAGATGTAAGCCTTAGGACGCAGCTTTATGTGCTTTCCCACTGGGGCCCCAAAATGAGTCCCTTTTGTTGAGAGACGCGGATCGACTTTGAATCATCCAAGAGACGCGAAGGATCTTCTAAATTGGAATGAAGGAGGACGCCGATTTTTAAGAAAAGAGGGGACGCGGATCTTTGGACGCAGCTCTCATACCTGCGTTTTGGCACGATTTCCCAGGCGTTATAAATAGCCTGTCATAAAGAATTTTGTGAAATCTTTGAACGTCAAGTCTCCGTTGATGATTGGAAACCCGCATCATCCGTTGTTCCCGAAGCGGTTTGTCCACGCGTCAGTTTTTCATTGGGCTTAGGCGTTAATGCCTTTTAATGCCAATACGGCGCTGGCGGTTGGAAACCAGCGTCTTCGACGCTTCTCGAAGCGACGCTCCATGCGTCAGCCTCCCATTGGGCTTTGACAGTCGTGCGGTCATTAAGACCGACGGTTGCAATTGATGAACCATTAATTACGGTTATTAGGGGCTGCCTATAAATAGGGGCTCCTCCTCTCCCTTTAACAATCCATACTTAGACTGTGTTCTTTTTGAGAGCGAGTGCTCTGAGAGATTCTGTCTTCTCCCTTTCTGAGAGACTCTATCTTCTCCCTTCAAGGACCCTATCAGGGGTTTGCCTCCATGGACGAAGATGACCCAGAGCTTCCATGCTTCTGTTTGGTCTCTTCAGTAGATTACCACTGTCAAATGATAGGAAGTGTCTCCCCGAGCACCTTTTACGTCCGCGCCTCAATGCAGAGAGTTCAACTCTTAAACAGAGGCCTCTGCGGGTATGCCATGCCAACTTACCATGACATTTTAGATCCAACCAAGTTTGAATTTTAGTATATCTCTTAGAGAGATATCATCTGGACTTTTTTGCAAAGTCGTGGTTGGTGCATTCCTCTTCTGGAATTTGCGCCATCGACTTAAACTTTTTTGAACGCAAGTATAAGTCGTTGGTACCTGGCCGCGGGCTTTGCACACAGAGCTCGCGTCTTGAGGCCACTGATTTGAAGAACTTCAATTCGGGTCGAAGGTTTCAGGCCTGAACTTTTGCAACTCCTGTTCCTCCAACAGAGAGATGGCAATTTTTGGCGTCTGATTCTCTGCGCGCCTTGTATCTTAGACGCGAATGTGGAATTAGGTCGCGTTTGAATTTTGTGTGTATCACAGTCTTGCTCGCGTCTGTTTCTGTTGTCGCAGGAATCTAGCGCAGTGTGCGGGTCATTCCCGCGTCTGTAATCTTCAGCAATAACCGCGTTTGTGACTTAGTTTTCTTCTGTCGAAGTATACTAAGCTCTGAATTGTCTAATTCCCTTGTTTGCTTCTTGCAGGTAGGCTTGATCATCTTTTTTCACGTTCGCTGGGCCTTGGGAGAATATATCGGCCAGCGAATTTGTTCGATGTTCGTCCACAAGGGAAGAAGTCATGGTCCTCGTCGTCTACAAGGGAAGAAGTCATGGCCCTGACGGGAACTTAACCCTCGCCAAGATCTCTTTGAATGCGATGCACCAGTCATGCTTGCTGGCATGGCATGGTCAGAGTAAGGATGGCGGCGGGGGTAGCGGTGGATATAGTGGTGGTTAGCATCCCCTGTGAGGTCTCAAGACCTCCTCTCTCACCCCAGAAGTGACATTGAGGAAACTCCATGCTTATTGGATGACCTTCTGGCGGAAGAGATGTTCATCAACGAAGGATCACACCCCCACTTTGGATGGAGATGTTCGACGGATCATAACCCGGCTTCGGATGGTCAGGTGGGATCAGAAAATTCTGCTGCCATCAGACTCAAGAACCACCATTGTTCTCGATCAGCCAGAGACTTCTTCGATGTTTACGTCATGCATTGAAGTGCAATCAGTTCCCGATCGTTGCCACAGTATCCGATCCTGCTTTGGCGCCTTCCAAGCATCCTGTACTTGGAATAACATGCAGCTGAGGAGCGAGTGCAACCTCTGAGAGAGAGAGAGAGATTTCTTTGTACTCCTTAACTGTAACACTCAATCCTATTGTATAAGAGCGTTTTTGTATCACTTTTATGTGCCTGGATATAAATAAAAGTGACACTTTTATTTTTCTCCTTCTATTGTCTTGAACTTTTTTTTTAGTCAGACGCATAGAAGTAAAGGACTTTGACTTGTCAAAACTATGATGATAATTTCAAACAGTCAAACTTTTTAGAGAGAAATCCTATTTTTGGAACTCCCCAATGCTGTCAGAGGTGTAATATTAACTTGACAAGAGATAAGATAATTTTGTGGACCTGTCAATCTATAAAGGAGAATGACAAGTGGAACTCGTACCCCCAGGGAAAATGGGCCTTTATCAAGGTTTGGGATTCACTTGATTAAGCTCAGCTGGGGATTTGAAGGAAAACACTGTTAATGGTGTAGTATTAACCTAATAATGTGTTTAGGTAGACTTGTTATTCTGTTGAAGAGAATAGCAAGTGAATCTAGATCCGCGGGGAATCTAAGAAGGTTTTTTTTACCGTTAGAGGTGTGATATTAACTTAACGGGTTGAATGTAGCCCTGTCAGAAATATGATGTTAACCTGACAAGGATGTAAGTCAGAGGTGTGATATTAACTTGACTCGGAAATACTTCAGTTTCATTTGGGAAAACAGAAGTGTCACTGACATAGGTGTGATGTTTAACTTGACAGTGAGGGTAATGCTAGAGGTGTAATGTTGAACTTGGCATTGGTCATCTCGACTTCGACAAGGAAGTCCGAGGGAAAGTCATGGCCGTCGTAAGTGTATTGTTGAACTTGGCGATGACCTGGATGCTAGAGATGTAGTGTTAAACTTAGCATTGTTCATTTCAGCTTCGATATGGAAGTCTGAAGGAAAGTGACTGTCAGAGGTGTGGTATTAAACTTGGCAGAAACTTGATGTACTGTTTAGTGTAGGCTGTCTAAAAATGACTAACAGACCAGCCATTAAAGAAGCAGAGTCTCAAGCTCTAGACGCGAGGAATCGATGCTCGCGTCTCAGCATTAAGACGCGTTGGCTCTACACCCGCGTCTCAACGTCCAGACGCGTCGGCCCGAAGCCCGCGTCTCAGCATCAAAGCGCGTCGGCCCGACGCCCGCGCCTCAGCGTCCAGACGTGAAGGCCCGAAGCTCGCGTCTCAGCATCAAGGCGCGTCGGCCCGACGCCCGCGCCTCAGCGTCCAGACGTGAAGGCCCGAAGCTCGCGTCTCAGCATCAAGGCGCGTCGGCCCAACGCCCGCGTCTCAAACTTCAAGGCGCGTTTGGCTCAATGCCCACGTCTCAGTTGCAACTGCCCTGATTGCGGGGCCAGTCACCGCGCATGTAGCGGGTAGTGGCCCCTCATTCGGGAGCGTTTTCAGGAGGCACCTTCACCCCCTGAGACCCCTATAAATAGCCTTGTTTGCTATGAAGAAGGGGCGAAGATCGAAGTTTTGAGAAGGGAGAGAGCTTTGGAGAAGATCGAAGCTTGGAAAGGTCGAGAATTAAGAAGGTCAAGGCATCATCAAAATCGATCGAATCCAGGTAAGAGGATCATCAAGAGGGAAGCACGACTTCAACAACAGACAGAGGGAGGAGACTCTTCAGCGAGCTTACTGAGTACTAGCCGCTCTTCGCCTACCTCCTCTTTGAGAGTTTTGGTAGACGGAGCTGAGTTACTCTTTCTACCGACCGAAGAGAAGACCCCCGACGGTCCAGGACGGTCATCTGGTCAACGGAGAACAAGATTCACTCTCCATCGCCACACGAAGAACCCAGCCTTAAACAAAGGGAAGATTCAGACATCCTCCCTCCCTTGTAACTGGAAAGAGGGAAGAGTAGTTCTTTTGGTTGTAATCGTTTCGCTTGAATCAAGGAAATCTTTTACAGCTAAAACCACTTTCTCCGACCACCAAATTTTCCGGCCCCTACAAGAGATGGCGACTCCGCTGGGGACTACCTTCGTTACTGACGAGCGCACCGTGGTGCAAGATGACGTCTCCGTAAGGGGAAAATGGTCGAATCCCTCGTCGAGTTCGACCAGGCGAAGTATGAGGAGTTCCTCTCTTCTGGCTCTAAGAGCCCAAAGACCCGCGTCTGCCGCAGGGTCTCAAGTGGACAGCCCCCTGAAGCCCAATCTGAGGCTTGTCGGGTGCTCCTGGCCCACTGTGCCAAGTTTGGTTCACGCGCCGACGCCTCCCAGAAGGCCCGCGTAACCTCAGACACCTCTACTGCGATCAACCGTGTCGCGCAGAGCACACGCGCCAACACCTCTCTGAAGGCTCGCGTGGTCCCCGGCACATCTACTGGTGCGATCGACCGTGTCGCACAGAACGCCCGCGTCAGCGTCTCTCAGGAGACCCGCGTGGCAAACACCCATGGTTCTACAAACCAGGAAGTTGTTGGCTTCTCTCTTCCTCCACGGCGCAATCGGAATGCCGAGCGTCGACAGAGAAGACGCGCGCGTCAACACTCGGTCGGAACCGTTGGTTTTCTGACTGGGGTTGAACGCAGCGTACGATCCGATGCCTTGCCCGCACCTCGTCCAGTGCGAGAGATCCGCGTTTGGCGACCCAAACGCGAGACTCCCCAAGTTGGGCCTTCTGGAGACCAACTTGCCAAACGCCAAAGCGAAGCTTCTGCGTCTCGTCAAACGCAGGAAGCACGCGCCCACAGGCGTGGGGCCAAGCAGCCCACTCTCTCCCAAGTCTCTCTGCTCCAACGCAGCAGACAGCAACGCGAAAGTCGCGTCTCATATCAACAGAGACGCCAGACGCGCGTGACGCAGCGCGACGCGACAGCCGCGTTTCTGAAACCTGTGTCCAGGCTGAACAGCACATGACTGTCTCCCGTCGTCGACGTTGCGAGACCAGTCTCTTTAATCCCCCTCCCACAGATTTGAGGGATTATTTGACAAGGAAAAGGAGTGCCAATCAGACCACTTCTCCATGCTGCTGTCAACAGCTCATCCAGATGCTCTCTGGATGCCATTGCGAGTCAGGCGTGCACCAGCCGTCTTTAATTAGACAGCTGACCCTGATTCCCCCGTCAGCCAAAAGAAGACGCTCCCACAGGAGGAGAACCTTCTCAGATGTTGAATACCCGGAGCTTACTGCAAACATGACTAGCAGAAGCAAGGGAAAACAACTAATGGACAACTCAGAGGAATCTGACTCTGAGCCAGAGGGGTGTGTATCAACACACTCGCACCGGACAGGGGCCATTCCCCAAATGACTATAATGTCTTAGCCCGCGGCATTAGAATGGGTGGTTCTCACTCCGCTATAGTGGAGTCGCAGGCTTCAAACTCTTCCGTCGAGAAGGAGGCTTCCGCCTACATGGCCGACACTCCTGAGGAGACGACCAGGCGTTTAGAACAGACGCAGAAGCACCAGATGGATATAATCGCCTCTCAACAGAGATCCATTGACTCCCTCAAGCATATGCTTGAGAAATTGCTTGAAGAAAGAGCGAGATCTCCTCCTAGACGACCGAAGGGGAAAGGGAGAAAGGGAGGAAGCCCACCCTACGAATCTTCTGACGAGACACGACGATCTACCTCGGATGTGTCCAAGCCCTCGTCGCAGGCAAGAAGCGACCAGACCCCGGGAAAGGCTCATGCTAAAAGAATGAGTCAACTGGAGCAGCGCCTCGAGGCCCTTACCAACCGTAAAGGCCTCCAAGAAGCTGGAGTAGTCCGGCCCTATCCGGCTGAGTGGGACTTAGTTCCATACCCTCCTAAGTTCAAGGCTCCAACTCTCCAAGCATTCGACGGGAAGGGGTCACCCAACCAGCACATCTACTACTTCAAATCCCAGACCGGGAATGTGGTAGATAACGATGCCATCCTGGCACGCCTCTTCATTGGCACCCTAAAAGGGTTGGCCTTTGAATGGTTTATGAAGCTCCCGGAAGGTTCCATCAAAAACTGGGGCGACTTGGAGAAGCTGTTTCTAACACGCTTCTTCGAAGATGATTCGGAGGTCACAATGCCTACCCTTTTAGCTACAAAACAGCGAAAGGGAGAGTCCGTCAAGTCTTTCGTGGAAAGATTTCGGAACATGGCACTCCGATGTCCAAGCGGCATGACCCAGGCCACCCTGGTGGAAACATGCCGCCACAATCTCCAAACCTCACTCCTTGCTCAAATAGGAGTTGCTGAAAGCGCACCTGGAAACAATTAGTCCAGCAAGGTGAACAGGCTGAGGAGATTGTCTCCCGCGTCAGAGCGGAAGAAGGCAAGCCCAGGCCAGAGAGGTCGACAAGGCGTGCACCAGACACTTCCCTCCAGACGAAGCGGAAGGATAATTTGGCGACGGAGACCAAATCTCCCACCAAACCTCAAACAGGCAGGGCAAGTGGCTCTTCAAGCCAGCCACGCCCCAACAAGCAGTATTCCTTCAAGGAGGAACACGTCGATTCGCTCTTCAAGCTACTCAACAAGAGCAATCGACTGAAGCTCCCAGAAATTAGGCGCCCGGAGGAAGTCGGCAAGACCGACAATCCCACCTACTGCTTATACCACAGGATGCTCGGTCATCCTACCAAAAGCTGCTACGTCTTTAAGGACATCCTTCAAGCTCTGATTGACGCGGAGGTATTAAAACTCCGACGGAGAGCAGAAGAAGATGACGGCCAACATGACGTCGATTCTCCAGTTTGGGACACGACCCCCGACACCCGTGGGGGTGATCTCTGTCCCGAAAGGAGAACTGAGGGTGGTCAACACAGACCCTCACCAGCAGCGGGAGAAAGGCTTGGTACCCATCCCTACACCTCGAGGGGAAATTATGTGGGTCCACCCTGACCTCGTCGACGAGCAACAATGGACGACTGTGACCAACAGGAAGTCCAAAGGCAAAGGGAAGACTTCATCTTGCCATGTGATATGCGCTTCCTCTCGAGAAGCGGACACTGATGTTCCCTCGCTGACTGACTCAGAAGAGGAAACAATAGTCCTGGCCGCAGAGCCCAGCCAACCTACGGCGGGGACCCGTTCAGGACAGGCATACTTGAAGCAGTACGGCGAGACAGCAGCGGCTTCTCCGCAACCAGCCGTAGAACCCGCCAAGCCCTCCACGAAACCACCTGTGGAGAAACAGAAAGAAACTCGGTTTTCTCGAGTTCTTGCGAAAGGTGTAACGGAAGGGTCCTCGACACCTTACAGTTTTGATGTCTTGGCTCAATTAGCCAACATCCCGGCACGCATTACCTTGTATGAGCTCCTGAGGCTATCAAAGTCAACCAGAGAGGCTCTACAAGAAGCTTTGGCCAATGCTGAGGTCTTTATGACCCGCGTGCCAAGGGAGGAAGATGTAGAGGATTGCCTCCACACCTCCCCAAATGCTCCCTGCATCACCTTCACAACAGACGACATGCAGGTTAAAGGGAAGCATGACCGACCCATATACTTCACAGGGTATATTGGGTCATCCGAGGTGAACCGCATCCAGGTAGACCCAGGGTCTGCGCTAAGCATCATACCTCGCCGGGTTATGCAGTTTCTAGGCATTCCTACCCATCGTCTGAGCCCTACCCAGACGACTATTTACGGGTTCAATGCCAACAGCTCCCGCCCAATGGGGAAGATCAAGCTCAAATGCCAGATCGGGAGCCTCAAGTCGGAAGTGACGTGTTACGTCATTGACGCGGACACTTCCTACAACCTGTTGCTGGGACGACCATGGATTCACCGCAATTCCATCGTTCCCTCTACTCTCCACCAAGTCATGAAATACATTGACGAGAGTGGACAGGTCCGAATGTTGATTGCCGAAAGGCATCCGTTTAAAGGGGTTGAAAATTATTTCACGGACTCCCTTTATATCAGGATCCGGAGGAGACTAATGAAACCCCACAACCAGAGAAGCCAGACTCTGGTAATGAAGCTGACATTGAGCCTGAGAAAGAAGAGTGCCTGTGGGAGTTGGAGCCCATTGTAAAGAGCACTAATAAGCTCGATGTTGATACCACCGACGATGCAGGCGGTTGGTATATTAATGAAGATTTAGATTTCGCGTATTTCCCTGCGTGTGAGTCTGATTCAATACCGTCGGATACTAGTACCGACGTAGATGAGGATGTCTGGTCGGCAATGGATGCTTGACATCATTGCATGTACCAATAAAATCATCCTTCGGGACGTACCAGGATAATGGAGACGCGCAAGAGTCTGTATTCATGGTTCCAGCCAGACGAAAAGGCCAAAGACCAATACTTTTTGGGCGAATCGCGTCTGAACCAATGCCCCACGAAGAATCAGAAGGTGAGGATGAATCCCCTCAGTTCGATCATTATGAACGAGAACGCTCGGATGATGAAGCGCATGGGGTATGATCTAACCAACAGGCCAGGATTGAACTTCGGAAAAGGAAGAAGAACACTGCTTCGATCCTTTGTACCGAAAGGAAAAAACCCTGATTACTATCATCAGACGCGCCGGGGGTTGGGCTATATATCAACTCCAGTGCCATCAGCCTCTGATTCGGAGAGACTGTCAAGTCATGACTGCTCATCAGACACGTCGTCGTGGGAATCAGATGTCAGTGTCGGCAACATCTTCAAAGGGCTTTCAGTAAACATGGTTTCGACAAGCCATATGGAGGATGAAGATGAAGAAATGATCCAATCTGATACAGATCCTTGGATCAAACATTTGAATGCTCTTTGGGACATCCGCTTTGAACAGCGTGAGCCACCACAGAAGACGAGGTTGTTCAAGTCAACCTAGGAGATGAAGCCAATCCTAAACCCATCTTCATAAGTGACGGCCTGTCGCCTCGGAGAAGAAGGATTAATATCTCTTGTACAAGAGTATATAGATGTCTTCGCCTGGAATTATGAGGACATGCCTGGACTTGATCCTCAAGTGGCTATGCATCGCCTCAACATCAATCGGACATGAAGCCTGTTAACAACAGCAGCGACGGTTCCGTCCCGAAATAATGGAGGCAATCCAATCAGAAGTCAGGAAGCTCATCGATTCCGGCTTCATCCGGGAAGAACAACATCCCGACTGGGTAGCCAACATCGTCCCCGTCGCCAAGAAGAACGGGAAGATCCGGATCTGCATCGACTTCCGTGATCTAAACGAGGCCTGCCCCAAAGACGAATTCCCATTGCCAATCACAGATGTCATGATTGACAATACTTGTGGATTCGAGCGAATGTCCTTTATGGACGGGTTCTCAGGATATAATCAAATCAAGATGTATCCCGATGACGAAAAGCACACCTCCTTCAGGACACCTCTAGGGGTATATTGCTACACCGTCATGCCCTCGGTCTGAAAAATGCGGGGCAACCTACCAAAGGGCCATGAATGCCATTTTCCATCGGCAGATACGCAAAACGGTGGAATGTTATGTCGACGACATCGCGGTGAAAAGCCGCACTAAAGGTGATCACATAGCAGATCTGAGGGTGGTCTTCGACATCATGCGGGCTCATCAATTGAAGATGAACCCCACCAAGTCCTTCCTGGGGGTAGCCAGTGGCAAATTCCTAGGGTTTGTTGTGACTTCCACAGGAATCCATTTGGATCCAGAGAAAGTCCGTGCTATCCAAGAGATGCAACCCCCCAGAAGCCTCAAGGAGCTCAGAGGATTACAAGGACGATTGGCATACATCCGCAGATTCATTTCAAATCTCTCCGGGAGATGCCAACCCTTCGCCAAGCTGATGAAAAAGGGTGTTTCATTCATTTGGGACGACGCTTGCCAGCAAGCATTTGAGAGATCAAGCACTACCTCACCCAACCACCAGTCCTGGCAGCTCCGGTATCCGGAAAGCCTTTCCTGGTGTACGTCCGATCAATGGATCATTCTTTGGGAGCTCTACTAGCTCAGAATGATGACCAGGGGCGAGAACAAGCAATCTACTACCTAAGTAGAATGATGATCGGAGCCGAACATCGGTATAAACCCGATCGAGAAGGAATGTTTGGCACTGGTGTTCGCCATTCAGAAAATGCGACACTATCTGGTGGGCCAAACCATAAATGTCATATCCAAAGTCAACCCCTGAGGTTACTTATGACAAAGCCTTCTTCACTAAATGGCCGGCTGGCAAAATGGGCCATATTGCTATCACAATATGAGATGCATTTTCTGCCACAAAAGGCTATTAAGGGACAAGCGGTGGCGGACTTCTTAGCTGAACACCCAGATCCCAGGGCAGCCAAACTCTACGAGGATCTCCCAGATGAGGTCGCCGAAGTCTGCCTAGCTCAGACATTATTCGAAGGACAAGTATGGCAACTTTTCTTCGATGGTGCATCAAGAACAAGCTCTAAGGGACATACAGTTGCGGGGGTAGGAGTAGTACTCGTCTCCCCACAAAATTATGTGATTCCCCGAGCTATCTCGTTAACCGAGCTTGCTCCAACAATGTGGCGGAATACAACGCTCTTTTGATTGGGATGCAATTCGCCGATGAGATTGGCGTTAAAAATCTCGAGGCGTACGGTGATTCTAAACTCATCGTCAGCCAAGTTCGCGGAGAGTATGAGGTCAGGCATGAAGATCTAGTACCCTACTACAACGCGACAATCCACATGGCCGAGAGGTTTTCAAACTTCTACATCGACCATGTACCGCGCAAGCAAAATGCGCATGCAGATGCACTTGCATCCCTTGCTGCCTCCTTAGCTCTTCCAGCTGGAGCAATGGAGAAGGTATTCGTCTATAGCCACGACCTATACTGCCCAAAAAGTCCCTCGGAGACTGTCCAGGGTCAACGGGAGACCATCACGACAAGGAAACACTTGAAGTGTCGACCGATCCAGAGCTTAAAGACTGGCGATTCCCCTACATTGATTTTATCTTATACGGCATTCTGCCCGAAGACACCAAGGAGGCGGCCGCCATTCGGAGGAAAGCCCCCAAATTCTACTATAATGCGATTTCGCGAACATTGTATCGTCGATCGCATGACGGGATCCTGCTCCGATGCCTCTCATCAAAAGAAGCCAAGGAGTATTGAAAGAAGCCCACGATGGTACTTGTGGAGCTCATCAACCTGGCCCGAAGCTGGCAAACCGACTCCAAAGGTTGGGTTACTACTGGCCCAAGATGGTTGCCGATGCTGTTGCCTATGCCAAAAGATGTCACGCCTGTCAAATACATGGCGATTTCATCCATCAAGCACCAGGATACCTCCACTCTACGACCTCTACCTGGCCGTTCGAAATGTGGGGGATGGACGTGATTGGCCCTATCAGCCCACCATCATCAAAGGGACATCGGTTCATTCTAGCGATAACCGATTACTTCTCAAAGTGGGCCGAAGCTATCCCTTTGAAAGAGGTGAAATCTTCTAACGTGATCAAGTTCGTGAAACATCACGTTATTTACCGGTTCGGTGTGCCTCGGCAGATTGTCCATGACAATGGACCCCAGTTCATCAGCCAGGCTTTTCAGAGATTCTGCGCCAAGTTCAGAATCCAGAGTGTGTCATCAACGGCATACTATCCGCCCGCTAACGGCCTCGCAGAAGCTTTCAATAAGACTATTGGCAAGCTTCTCAAGAAATTCGTCTCGAAAAGTCAACGAGACTGGGACGATAAGTTGGGCGAATGCTTATGGGCCTATCGCACGACTGTGCGAACCCCAACTAAAGCCACGCCATTTTCCTTGTGTACGGATGCGAAGCCGTCCTTCCACTGGAAATCCAAATTCCATCTCTTCGCGTCGCCTTGACAGCGGAAATGACAACAGAGGAGAAGCATCGACAGCGACTCCAAGAATTGGAAGCCTTGGACGACAAGCGTCTGCAGGCCCAACAACAAATCGAGCTTTACCAAGCAAGTATCACCAGAGCCTTCAACAAGAAAGTCAAATCCCGAACTTTCAAGAAAGGCGACCTCGTCTTAGCCGTCCGAAGACCCATGGTCATGACGCACAAGACGAAGGAAAATTCCAACCCAAATGGGAAGGACCGTTTGTAGTAGAGTCAGTCTACTCAAATGGATCGTATCGCCTCATAACCTCAAATGGCGATACACTCATGATGCCAATCAATGGCAAATTCCTGAAGAAATACTTTCCCTAGATGGCATTCTTCCACCGATCAAGTTAAAAATACACCTCTGATCGGAAACATCCAACGCCTCCGACGGCTAAGGATAGAGGAAAATGTGGCTTTTAAGTCCAACATAAGTCTTCGACAACTCATCATGCTGAGGGGAATAGCATGGCTAGCCCAACTCAAACGGTAGTTGGTAAAGGCATGACAAAACCGTTGACAGCTGAGGATTTGCTAAAAATCCTAAGGGACACGTTCCCATTTGATCCGACGCCTCCGACGGCTAAGGATAGAGGAAAATGTTGGCTTTTAAGTCCAACATAAGTCTTCGACAACTCATCATGCTGAGGGGAATAGCATGGCTAGCCCAACTCAAACGGTAGTTGGTAAAGGCATCTCAAATCCGTTGATAGCTGAGGGTTTGCTAAAAATCCTAAGTGGACTTGATTCCACTCTTCCTTCCAAAAATCCCTTACCAATTCTCATCCATAGAATGGTAGGACCACAAAATGCAATCATTACTATGTTAACACTATACCTCTGGTAATGAATACTCTTTGTCGAGTATAAACCTTGCTTGTTACTCTGCATAGAGTAACAAACTCTCAAATTTGCCAAGTTAACACTATACCTCTGGCACTTCAAATTCCACTTGTCAATTCTCATCAATAGAATGACAGGTCCTCAAATTGCTCCTATCGCAAGCAAATTCTTGTCAAGTTAATATCACACCTCTGACAAAACTACTGTTTAAAGTTAACATTACACCTCTAAGCGGTCCTCGAGTGCCTGTCAAGTTAATATCACACCTCTGACAAGTCACCTTTCTTCAGACTTCCATATCGAAGCTGAAATGGACGATGCCAAGTTAACACTACACTTCCAGCATCCGAGTCATTGCTAAGTTCAACAATACACCTATGGCTATGACCTTTCCTCGACTTCCTTGTCCAAGCCGAGATGAACGATGCCAAGTTAACACTACACTTCTAGCATCCGAGTCATTGCTAAGTTCAACAATACACCTATGGCTATGACCTTTCCTCGACTTCTTTAAGCCGAGACGACTAATGCCAAGTTCAACATTACACCTCTAGCATTACTATCACTGTTAAGTTAAACATCACACCTATGACAGTGACACCCTCAGTTTTCCCAAATAAAACTGAGATGCTGATGAGTTAGGTTAATATCACACCTCTAACTCACGTCCTTGTCAAGTTAATATTACACTTCTGACAAGACTACTTCTAAACCGTTAAGTTAATAATCACACCTCTAGCGGTAAAAATCTTACTAGATTCCCCACGAGTCTAGTTTCATTTGATATTCTCCCCAACCGAGTATCAAATTCATTTGGGAGGCATTGTTGGTTAACATTACACCGATAAACAATGCTTCCATCAAAATCCCAGCTGATCTTAAATCAAGTTAATCCCAAATCCTTGATAAAAGTTCACCTTCTCTGGGGGTACACACTCTACTTGTCACTTTCTTTTATAAAGTGGCGGGTCACCAAAATCATTCTTTTGCTTCTAAAACAAAACATTCAAGACAACAGAAAGAGGCAAAAAGAAAAGTGTCACTTTTATTGATATTCAAGCATATGAAAGTGGTACAAAACGCTCTCTTATACAATAAGATTGAGTGTTACAATTAAGGAGTACAAAGAAGTCCCTCTCTCTCTCAGAGGCCGTACTCACTCCTTGAAACCGCATCTGATCTCAGGTGCACAACTGGAACCGATTGCGCCATGGCGACGACGCCAACTTTCGAAAGCGCCCTAGCTGACTAAGCCAAGAGCAATGGTGTTCTTGAGGTCCGGTGGCAACAGAAGGTCCTGCAACCCTTCGTTCAGGCGCGTCTCTTTCCCTAGCAGATCATCCAACAAACATGGAGTCACTTTTGGGGTGAGAAAGGAAGTTTAGGAGTCATCACAAAGGATGCTACCCTCCACTAGGTCCAGCGGCAGCAGAAAGTCCTGCATTCATCACCATCCTTTCCCCAGCAGGCCATCCAACGGAATGTCCTTGATGTCACTTCTGGAGTTGGGAGAGGAAGAGGATCTTTTCCGCCACCGTAACCGCCGGACCACCCTCGCCGATACTCAGCCTATCCGTCTCTTGCACCAGATCTGAAGAGACCTTGGCGAGGGTTGGGTCCTCGTCAGAGATATAATTTAATCTCTCACAAACGACGAGGACCATAATTTAATCTCTCACAAACGAACGTGGAGCAGGTTCGCCAGCCGGTATATTCTTTCTGGGGCCCAGCAAACCTGAAAAAGGACAAGCAAGCCTACCTGCAAAGAATAAGCAAGAGAGTCAGAAAATCTGGAACTCAGTACATTTTTATAAAGGAAACTAACAGAACGCGGCAGCCATTCAAGACTTCAGACGCGGGAATGACCCGCACAGTCAAACAGACGCAAGTCAAACTGCGCCACGCATAGGATTCAAACGCGGCCTCAGTTTGTACCCGCGCCTAATGCACCAGACGCAAAGAATTTCAGAACGCCAAAAATTGCCATCTCTCTGTTGGGTGAACAGGAGTTGCAAGATTCAGGTCTGAAACGCGCCAAGGCAGTAAAACGCAATGGGCAAAGCCAGCGTCAAGCGCCTGCATTCAGAGAAGTCAAGTCACTGGCACAAATTCCAGAGGAGGAATGCACCGGGACTTCATTCAGATGATCATGCCGAAGTTCAGGCTATACACATCATCAGGGGACATACCAGCAGAGACCTCTGGCCAGAGTTGGCCTCTCTGCACCCAAACGCAGGCGTCCAAGATGATCCGAGAGGGGTTCTTCTTGAAGAGACCAAACCGAAGCGTGAGAGCTCTGGGTCATCTTCATCCTCGGAATTACCTTCGTCCATGGAGACGGAGTCCCTATCAAGAAACTCTTTTCTGAAGAAGGTGGGACTTCTCAGAGCAATCCAAAGAGAAATAATCCAAGCTTGGATTATAGAAGGGGAGCGCACCCTATTTATAGGCAGGCCCTAATAACTGCCATTAATGAGGCGTTAATTGGAACCGTCACGCACGATTGTCAAAGCCCAGTGAAGGATTGACGCGTGGAACGCCGCTTTGGGAACCGTCGCAAGCGCCGGTTTTCAACCGCCCGCATCGGTTTGCGTCCAAGGGCAGTAACTCCTGAGTCCAATGAGGAGTTGACGCGTGGATAACTGCCTGGGAATCAACGGATGACTCGGAATCCCAATCGACAGTGAAGACCTGACGAGCAAAGATCTCCTAAAATCTTGAGTCAGATCACATTAAACGCAGATGGGAAAGCCGCGTCCCTTCAACAGATAAGGCTGCATCTCTTGCGTCTGCCCGATCCGCGCAAGACAGATTTGCGTTATTCAGAGCTGCGTCTCACCTTGTGATTGACGCTGCGTCTCACCCAGGGACTGACAGTCGCGTCTTACTTTACGGATCAATGCCGCGTCTCATCTTTTGATTGACGCCGCATCTCATCAAGGAGACCGCGTTCCGATTTGTGATTGACGCCGCGTCTCATCAAAAGGACTCAGTAGAATCTAAGTTCTTATGAAATGATGACGCGTCTCACTTTATGATTGACGCTGCGTCTCAGTAAAAGGACTTAGTAAAATCTAAGTTCCGGTAGACTGACGACCGCGTCTCACTCTGTGATCGCCGCTGCGTCTCGTCAAAAAGACTTGGTGAAATCTAAAGTCCCCATAGATTGATGCCACGTCTCATTCTACGGGATTAATGCCGCGTCTCGCCAAGACCGCGTCTCATTAAAAGAACTTAGTCCTACCTAAGTTCAGTAATCACGACTAGTGATCAAGAGTTGGACTCATCCACAACAGGACAAAGAAATTGGGACAAAAGCTTTAAGAAAACTTCTATTATATCAAAAAATGATAGAAGTGGATACAAACACTCTTAATAAATAGAGTGTCCTTTTTCTTTACAAAAAAAAAGAAGGCTAAATGTCCTGGTTCGCCAAGGAACGGATTTGTTCCCTAAGGCGGTGAATCTCATGCTGGCGTGTCCTCTCAGCCTCCATGATAGCCCGGTCCCGCAGCTCCGCCTCAGATAAGAAATTTCTGGCAGCCAGCTGCATCCGCAGAGATTCCACCCTGGAAGATTGTAGGGATAGACTCTCTTCAGCACGCGCCGTAGCAGCCCGTTGCTCCTCAAGCTCCTTTTTGAGGGAAACAAGTTTCTCCTCATTTAGCGCAAGAACAGCTTCCGCCTTGGCGATAATGTCCCGAGTTCTGAGGATGACTTGCTCCGTGCTCTGCACACTGAGCTCAGATTCCCTCGAATCTCCGGCTAATTTTTGAAATTCAGCCTTGGAATATTCAAGGTCACGGACCTCGGCAGCGATCTGTGCCTCCGCCTCCTGTCGCTCCCGTTCCTGATCAGCTAGGAGCCTAGTCAAGGTGGCCTGGGCTTCATCAAAGAGCCAGCATCTTCCAAAGATTCCAGCTCCTGCAGGTTATCTCCAAGTTGCTCTACCACCCGCAGGCATGCCCTGGCAAGTGAAGGGCCTCCCGCCAATTCGACGCTCATGGCCATATTTTCAAGAAGCCTCTGGGCGAACTGGAAGGTGCTGTGTCCACGGAAGATGAGATCGACACATGATCCCATCGAGGTGAAGAATTGTTGCACCATCTGACGTGCCAGCTCCCCATGTCTTCACCACCTAAGAAGCTTCCCGACCCTTTTTCTGTCACGGGATGAGGGATATAGGGCGGGTCTTCTCGCACAAGAGCCGTGCCGGCCGTCGATGTAGCAAGAGCAAGACTACCCACTGGCGCTTCCGGGAGCGCTGCCTCTGCAGGAGCTTCCACGACCAAGGAAGGAGTTGTAAGCACAACCTCTTCAGAAACTTCCACCGAGGATTGAGCCGTGTGGCCTTCTGGAGGGGTGCCGATCATCGGACTCCCCACCTGAGCCCCCTCAGTCAGAGCTGCCTTACTAGGTTCGAGGTCCAAAGGCGTCGAGTCCTGTAGAATGGGAGTCTCCCCAGCTTCAGCAGTAGCCTCCTCCACCGACGGAGTGAGAGTCTCCTCAGCCTCAACGGTTGTTTCCCTCCTGGCAAAGTGGAAGGCTCCCCAACTTCAACAGCTACCCCCTCCGAGGTTATCTCAGCGGCCGAAGCTCAATCCCCTTGGGCTGGGTCAACTCTGTTTCCATCGCCTCGACATGCGAGGAAGTTATACCTTCAGCAGGGATTATCGCCAGCGGTAACGCAGTCGATGATTCACCCCCGTATATTTTCTCCTCCGAGATGTGGAAGAATTTGCTCTGATCAGGAAGAGCGGGTTCATCGCCATGGTCGACTTCATCTTCAAAGTCACTTTCTCCCGATGACGAAGAAGACGATAGCGCCACACGAGGAAGCTCTGCAACAGGAGCCTTACCCCCAATCACCCCAGTGGTAGGACTAGGGTCAACTGCCCGAGGATTGGAAATAAAAACGCTAGGAGACCCCGGCTGCTGTACCTCGTCTCTCCCTTCATGAGCAGAAGGAAATTCGGGCTGAGTTGAGATTCCTGGAATCTCGACATCCTCTTCGCCCATTATGTCAACCTCCGGTGACTCAGCATCACCAGCAATAAGGGGTCGCTCAACAAGCTCCCCTTCCTCCACGGTCTTGCTGCGTGACCTAGGAGCACGGACCAAGCTTGGAAAATCTTCATCTTCCAGCGGTTCCTCAACTCTAACAGGGACACCTTCAGGAGGAACCTCAACTCCAGCAGAGATAGCTCTGGATTGAGAGACTTCAGCCGTTAAGTCCCTCCGAGCCTTCTTTGGGGCAGGCTCAACTACAGAAGCAGAGCGTCGACGACGCTTCCTCGCCAATTGCTTCGACCTCCTTGCCGGTCGTGGCTCCACTCTCATTGCTGGTGGCTCCGCCCTCGTCGCTTGCGGCTTTGCCCTTGCCGGTCGCGGTGCCGCCCTCACTGCTGGGGGCTCCCTCCTCGATCGTTTCTCGACCTCCCTCTGAGCTTTCAGGTACTGGTCGAGGAGTTTAGTACGTTTACTGGATTCAAACCTCTCCTCGAGACTGGCATTGATACTCTCAAGACATGAAGACTCCGGAATAAGATCTGGCGTCTGGCCGGCTTGGGAGTACCAAATACAGAAGCTGAAGCTCATACGGCACTTAGGCGCCTCGTCGGGTAGATGGAACGTTGCTCCCGTCCCTCCAGCCACACTGTAATACCAAGCCCGAGCGCCTTCAAACAGGTTCCCGTCAAAGGCAAGTTGAGCATTGGGATTCCCGACGTAAAGCTGATCATAGCCAAATTGTCGGGCAAAACGACTTGGCATATACGGTTCGATAGTGCAGGAAGTTCCTTGGCGAAACAGCACATATCCTGGTCGTATATTGATCAACCACCAGAAGGCTCCAGCAGGCAATTGCGAGAAGTCATCCCGCCCAGCGACATCCGTGAACAGCTCCCCGGGGGCTGCACCTTGAACCTCTGGAAAACAACGGTTAAGCTGATAGTTCGTGGCACAGGAAAGACGCTTCCTAATGTAATACAGGTAGGTGTCATGCCACTCCGAACGTTCCAGCCGCTGCACAAATGGGATATGATCCACGCTCCCACGCGCCGCCGTCATTAGAGATGGGCAATGCATCACGTACCAAGCCATGAGGTACGTGTAAGGCAGCTCAATCCGCGGGTTGGGGTGCCTCACCGTCGGGTTCCCCTCTGAGTCGGTATACGGCTCCCCACGAGAATTAGCAGTCTTTGGGGGTCCGCAGAAGCTCTTGGTCAACACCCGCAGCCCGCTTTGAATACCAGCCACCACGGCGGGAAGAAGGGCTATGGGGTGGCCATGAGCCAAGAGTACCGCCGGGTACACCACATCTGCCACAATAACTTCATGTGGTAGCGTGGGCACCACACACCTCTTCAGCCACAACATCAGGAAGCCCGCCAACAGCGCCTGATCAGAAATAGGGGTCCGGGCTTGATGGTGAAAGCTCTCAAAGACCAAGTCAGGGTCGAAGCCGTCCTCGTTCGACTCCGTGGTGTAGAACTTGTCAGAAGCTGCGTCGATCCTGTCTTCAACTTCCCACCAGAACTAGGAGCTAGTCGGATTACTGGGAGATCCTTATTGCTGACATTATTAAACAGATAATCAGCCCAGGATAGTTGCTTGACGCCTCCTGACCTCCAGGCAGTTGTCTGACCGCAGATGTAGAAATGGCACATCACCTCCCAGTAGGTCTCATACACTTGAGGAGATTCTTTTTCCAAAAGGCGCAGCTCCCTGGTGGTTGGGACAAATTCCTCGTAAGGAATATCCCCTGACGACAACCCGGAGACCTCATACAACTCGTGTAGGGCAAGGCCCATCTCTCCGACCGGAGTAAAGAATGTCCCCGTCCGAGGATTGTAGCGCTCCAGAATCCCAAAGAAGTTATGAGAACTCATCGGGACGCCCACTGCACGGCCCTGACTGCTGGGTACAGCCCCACACGCTTCAGCGGCCCCTCAAGATTGGTAAGGACAAAACCCACCATCCTGCCCCACCAGTAGTTCCCTGGAGAATGAACCCATCCATACGCACGGAAGTCGACAGGATAGTCACCCCCTGCTTCTATGAAGGAATTGAGGAAGGTGGTAGCAAGCTCCGGGATCTCTCCAATTGGGATTTCAGGCTTGGACGACGCAGGGAACAGTCCGACAACTGACCCGTCATGACTATCATGGCGGTCTACCTTTTGGAGGCCAAAGTCACCAAGGGCGATCTCAGGGATATACTGGGAAATGTCCCATTCCATCTTTCGGGGGACAGACATGTGTTGAAAGTAGGACATCGGGAACATCCTCTCCATGTCTGGAAGAAAGAATCTTCCGCCCTTTATCTCACGGAGCCATTTATAGGTCCCCTCAGACACACGACGGCCATCATCATAGATATGATCCCCAAAGAAGAAGGCAGGCTTCTCCAACCTGACACTGTCATCCGTTTTAAGCGCGGCATCGGTCATAAGTGCCCGAAAGGTTCTCCTGTTAACATTAGAGAGCCTGCGATCCAGCAACTGGTCAGCAGTCACGGGGACACTCATTCTTTGCACAAAGATCAAGCCCCGGTCGGCACCACCCACGCGTCCAAAGTGGTGCATCTTGGCGAGTGAACCTGAAACATGCGGCACTGCAAAAGAAAAAGACACTTGGTCAGGTACTTTGCCAAAAATAGGGAAGACGCTAAGTGTTCATAATTCAAAACGCAGCCGAGACATTGGACGCAGGAGTTATCATCCGCGTCCAGACCTGCGAACTTGCACCAAAACGCAGAAGAGATACTGGACGCAGGAATTTTTCGAATCCGCGTCCAGACCTGCAAAGCTGCGTTCTACAAACCAAGACTTATGAAAACTCCAAGTACTTGGACTCAAACGCCAGATTCTACAAAATCGGCGGTTGAAGACACGGAACGCAAGGATCAAATCCGCGTTCTGCAAACCAAGACTTGTGAAATTTCAAAGTGCTTGGACTCGGACGCCAGCGCCTGATGGCACATAACGCGGCACAGAACGCATGGATCAAATCCGCGTTCTGCAAATCGCGTCCAGAGACCTTCACAATTAGAAATATTCTAAGTAAAGGACCCAGAGTGCAGAGTTCACCAGCGTCGGATCATCAGGCCCGCGCCCCGGTTATCATCTCAAGGACAGCGTCCGAGAATCAAACACGATCTTATGTTAAAGGTCCTTAGGGTTCTATGAACATGTTTTAATGGCGGAACCCACACCGAAGGTGCATTTTTACCTCGGAAAACACCCTCCTGCGCAGAGGAAGCATCTCTCTCAGCCTCGGCGACGGTCGCCCTTGAGGTCGATGCAGTCGGTTTCGTCTTGGGAGCCATTGAAGATCAAGAAATCCGAGCGAGGAGATGAATAGTTGAACAGAGAAGGAAGTTCTTTTTCTCAGAGAATGCGTTCGTTCGGAGAAGAAGATACATCTCTCCAACTGTTGCCTTTTATAGGCACGGAGATTCGCGAAGATACGCAGCGTTTGGCCCAATAAACGCTGCAGCGAATCGCTGCCTGACGCGTGGAGCCAAATCATTGTTTGAACAGGGAAGATCATGCGTCGCGACCCGCCACAAGTCAGAAGTTGACACGTGGAGCAGTTCATTTAATGAACCGGGGATCCGCGCGCCAAAAGGCGAAATCTCGCCGTTTCCCCAGGCCAGCTGGCGGCTTAATCATGACATGGCACAGGTGCGCGCCCCAAAGTACGCGGCTCTTCGGTGGACATGCCCCGTCAGCATCATCATAAATGCACCCAGAAAATCGCGTCTGCATTTCAAGAGATGCGTCTCTCCAAAGTCCGCGTCCCCTCAAACAGGCCAAACATCGCGTCTCGCTAAGAAGTCGCGTCTTTAAAGCAGTCTCTGCTTTTTCAAAAAGGAACATGCGTCAGTCTCCTGCTTCTGCAAAGTCAGTTCAACAGTACACTGACGCAAACAGACAACCAACCACTCCCGGCCAAAAGCACACCCGTGACAGACTAAAAGCAATCGGGAGGTCTAGACTGTGTATCTAGACACTCAACACGATCAACTCTGACGGCTTCAAAGAGTTCAACAGTACACTCACGAAGACCAATTCCAGATAAGATCAAACCCGAAGCATCAACAGTCCAGTCATAAACGCGAACACGGCTAAGATCCAAAGTATTCCGAAATCCGTCCCATTCAACTGCGGAATATCAGAAACTTTGGAGGGGTTCTGTAGGCTGTCTAAAAATGACTAACAGACCAGCCATTAAGGAAGCAGAGTCTCAAGCTCTAGACGCGAGGAATCGATGCTCGCGTCTTAGCATTAAGACGCGTTGGCTCTACACCCGCGTCTCAACGTCCAGACGCGTCGGCCCAAAGCCCGCGTCTCGACATCAAGGCGCGTCGGCCCGACGCTCACGCCTCAGCATCCAGACGTGAAGGCCCGAAGCCCGCGTCTCAAACTTCAAGGCGCGTTTGGCTCGACGCCCGCGTCTCAAATTTCAAGGCGCGTTTGGCCCAACGCCCGCGTCTCAGTTGCAACTGCCCTGATTGCGGGGCCAGTCACCGCGCATGTAGCGGGTAGTGGCCCCTCATTCGGGAGCGTTTTCAGGAGGCACCTTCACCCCCTGAGACCCCTATAAATAGCCTTGTTTGCTATGAGGGGAAGGGGGCTAAGATCGAAGTTTGATAAGGGAGAGAGTTTTTTGAGAAGATCGAAGCTTTGGAAAATTAAGAAGGTCAAGGCATCATCAAGATCGATCGAATCCAGGCAAGAGGATCATCAAGAGGGAAGCACGACTTCAACAACAGACAGAGGGAGGAGACTCTTCAGCGAGCTTACTGAGTACTAGCCGCTCTTCGCCTACCTCCTCTTTGAGAGTTTTGGTAGACGGAGCTGAGTTACTCTTTCTACCGACCGAAGAGAAGACCCCCGACGGTCCCAGGACGGTCATCTGGTCAACGGAGAACAAGATTCACTCTCCATCGCCACACGAAGAACCCAGCCTTAAACAAAGGGAAGATTCAGACATCCTCCCTCCCTTGTAACTGGAAAAGAAGGAAGAGTAGTTCTTTGGTTGTAATCGTTTCGCTTGAATCAAGGAAATCTTTTACAGCTAAAACCACTTTCTCCGACCACCAAATTTCCGGCTCCTACAGCTGCAGAATCGGAAGCCTGAAGTCAAAAGTGACATGCTATGTCATTGACGCGGACACATCATACAACCTGCTACTGGGACGACCATGGATCCATGCCAACTGGATCGTTCCTTCCACTCTCCATCAGTGCTTCAAGTATGTTGAGGATGATGCGACAGTACGAACTGTCTTCGCTGAGAAGCAGCCCTTCAAGGGGGTGGAAAACTATTTCACAGATGCTCTCCTATATCAAGAGGCTAGTGGAACGCCGGGAGAACCATTGCCAGACAGTGATGGAAGTGGCAATGAGGCGGATTCGGAATCCGAAATGGGCACGTCAGCCATTTTGATTGGCAAGCCAATAGTAGCATGCTTTAATGATCCCCGATGTAAGATCCCTTCTGATGAGGAAGGCGAATGGATAATTAATGATAATATTTCTTTTGATTATCCTGCGAGCATCGAGTCAATTAAATCCATCATGGATGGCTCTCTTCACATGCCCGTACATGAGCCAAGTTCGGCTACTACATCTGTGGAGGTTATAGAAGGGGCCACGCTGGTGATCCCTCCATCCAAACAAGGTCAGTTGCCGATAATCTTCGGTAGAACCCAGCCACGGAGACCTGTACCTACAGATTCAAGCTCGGACTCAGAAGCCCCACAGTTCTTCCATTATGCGCAACCGGCACGCCATATTATGGAGAAGATGGGATATGACTTGAAGAAGGCAGGCGGCCTGAACTTCGGAAAGGGAAGACGCGGTCTGATGCGTAATGCTGTCCCGAAAGGGAAACCTGCAAATTACTATGATAGTACACGCAGGGGGTTGGTTATGTTACACCCACATCATCAGTAACGGTTCAAGTCAAAGACGACGAGCCAATTCCATCACAGTCGGACTCATCTGCCGAATGGGACTCTGACATCAGCATAGGAGGAATGTTTAACGGCCTCACTGTGAATATGACCTCGGGCAGTCAATTGAAACCTGCGGAAGCTGCTGATGAGGAACCTTGGGCCCAGCAATTAAGCCTCCAATAGGAAAAGCGGTTCGAGCTGCGCGAGCCACCTACCGAAGACAAGGTGATCCAAGTCAACTTGGGCAGTCAAGATCACCCCAAGCCTATTTTCATAAGTGAAAGCTTATCACTTATCGAAAAGGAAGAATTGATAATGCTCGTAAAAGAGTATATAGATGTCTTCGCCTGGAGCTATGAAGACATGCCTGGACTCGATCCACAGGTCGCTATGCACCGTCTAAACATCAAGCCCGACGTTAAGCCAGTCAAGCAACAACAACGTCGGTTCCGCCCAAACATCATGGAGGCTATTGAAGCCGAAGTTCATAAGCTCATTGCTTGTGGCTTCATCCGGGAGGAACAACATCCAGATTGGGTGGCTAACATAGTCCCCGTCCTTAAGAAGAATGGGAAAATACGGATCTGCATCGACTACCGTGACCTCAATACGGCCTGTCCCAAAGATGAATTCCCACTGCCCATCACTGATGTCATGATTGACAACACATGCGGGTTCGAGAGGATGTCTTTTATGGACGGCTTCTCAGGGTACAACCAGATCAAGATGTATCCCGACGACGAGAAGCATACTTCTTTCCGAACGCCTTTGGGGGTATACTGCTACACTGTAATGCCCTTCGGATTGAAGAACGCCGGGGCAACCTACCAGCGGGCAATGAGCATGATCTTCCGCGATCATTTCCGAAAGACGGTGGAGTGCTATGTTGACGACATTGCTGTCAAAAATCGCCGCAAAGATGAACATCTTCGCGATCTGAGGACGATGTTCAATATAATGCGGGCTCATCAGTTGAAAATGAACCCGACAAAATCCTTTTTAGGAGTATCCAGCGGCAAATTCCTTGGGTTCATAATCACATCAGAAGGAATCCATCTAGACCCGGACAAAGTCAAAGCCATCCAGGACATGCATCCACCAAGGAACCTCAAAGAGCTCAGAGGCTTACAAGGCAGGTTAGCCTATATCAGGAGATTCATAGCAAATCTATCGAGCCGTTGCCAACCATTTACCCGACTAATGAAGAAGGGTACTGCCTTCATATGGGATCAAGCTTGTCAAGAAGCTTATGAAGACATTAAGAGGTATCTCACAAACCTCCAGTCTTGGTGGCCCCTACATCAGGGAAACCATTCTTGCTTTATGTGAAAGCCCTGGATTATTCCCTCGGCGCCCTCCTCGCTCAGAAGGACGACAATGGCCATGAGCAGGCCATTTACTATCTGAGTAGGACTCTCATAGGAGCGGAATCTCGCTACAATCCTATTGAAAAAGAGTGTTTAGCTCTCGTCTTCGCTGTCCAGAAGACACGACATTATTTGGTTGGCCAAACCATACATGTCATCTCCAGGGTAAACCCTTTACGTCTTCTCATGACGAAGCCAGGGTCGTTGAACTCAAGGTTGGCTAAATGGGCACTGCTATTATCCCAATATGACATAACCTTTACCCCTCAAAAGGCGGTTAAAGGTCAAGCCCTTGCAGAGTTTGGCTGCGCATCCAGTCCCGGAACATTCAAAGCTTCACGAAGACATCCCTGATGAGGTCTTCGAATCTAATGCAACATCAGTAGAGGAAGTATGGCAGATGTTCTTTGACGGAGCATCGCGGATGGGCCCCAAAGGAAAGATTATTGCCGGAGTGTGGGGTTGTGTTCATCTCCCCACAAGATCATATCCTTCCCAGGGCGTTCTCCTTGACAGAGTCATGCTCTAATAATGTAGCGGAATACAATGCTCTGCTCATTGGCCTCCAGCTCGCCCACGGAATGGGGGTACGCTATCTTGAAGCTTATGGCGATTCAAAGCTGATCATTAGCCAGGTAAAAGGCGAATATGAAGTCCGCCATCAGGACTTGGTGCCTTACTATCATACAGCCATCGAATTGGCTAGCTTATTTGAAGGCTTCTACATCGGGCATGTGTCTCGATCTCAGAATACCAAGGCGGATGCTCTCGCTGCACTAGCGACGACGCTAGCCTTACCGGCCGACACAGAGTATCACCTCACAGTCGCAACCCGGCATCTCGTATGCTCCAAGTATATACTAAAGATCCAAGAAGTCCATAATACCTCCGTGGATCTTGAGCCGAGGGATTGGCGCTTCCCTCTCATTGACTATGCTCTGCACGATCTGCTCCCGGATGATCCCAAAGAAGCGGCGTCCATCAGACGAAGGTCGCCCCGCTTCTACTATGATCCCACTTTGAAGACACTTTACCGTCGTTCATATGATGGTATCCTTCTCCGTTGCCTTTCTCATTCAGAGGCACAAGAAGTGCTTAAAGAAGCACATGATGGCATTTGCGGAGCTCACCAGCCGGGTCCAAAGCTTAAAGACAGGCTGCACAGACTTGGGTACTACTGGCCGACCATGATGGCCGATGCCATCCAGTATGCACGAAGGTGTAAGGCGTGCCAGGTCCATGCAGACTTCATACACCAACCTTCGGAGTTGCTCCACCCTACTGTTACTTCATGGCCATTTGAAGCATGGGGAACTGATGTCGTAGGGCCAATCAGTCCCTCTTCGGCAAGAGGTCACCAGTTTATCCTGGCAATAACCGATTACTTCTCAAAATGGGCAGAGGCCATACCATTGGCCGAAGTCAAAACCTCCCATCTGGTTAGCTTCATCAAACACCATGTCATCCATCGATTTGGTGTCCCCAGGCGGATCATCCATGACAATGGTCCCCAATTCATAAGCCAAGGGTTCTGTCGATTCTGCGATAAATACCGAATTCAGAATGTGGCTTCAACCGCCTACAATCCTGCCGCCAATGGTTTAGCATAAGCATTCAACAAGACAATCATCAAGCTGCTCAAGAAGTTCGTCTCCTCGAATAAGCGAGATTGGGACGAAAAGCTCGGTGAATGCCTTTGGGCCTACCGGACTACGGTGCGGACACCGACAGGCAATACGCCTTTTTCCCTGGTATATGGGTGCGAAGCAGTTATCCCATTGGAAATCCAGGTGCCATCATTACGGGTAGCCTTGACTACTAAGATGACATCAGAAGACAATGATCGCCTGCGTCTTCAAGAGCTCGAAGCCCTAGACGAAAAGCGGCTACAAGCTCAGCAACACATCGAGCTATATCAGGCTCGGATGTCAAAAGCCTTCAATAAAAAGGTCAAGCAGAGAATCTTCCAGAAAGGAGACTTGGTCTTAGCCGTCAGACGACCGATGATATGACGCACAAGACCAAAGGCAAATTTCAGCCTAAATGGGAAGGACCGTTTGTAATAGAGACAGTCTATTCAAACGGAGCATACCGCCTTATGAATGCAGGTGGCGACCTACTCATGATGCCGATCAATGGCAAATTCTTAAAGAAGTATTATCCTTAATCAAGGATCCTTCTCTCGATCAAGTTAACATTACACCTCTGATCGAGATCCGCGCGTCCGAAATGCGCACAAAGAGAGCCTTTCTCTTCCTCCAAGCGAGACTATACGGCCATGGATCAACTGGGACCTGGCCATGCACCAGTCACCCTAGAAGACAATCGAGGTTGTGCAGACATCAACCTGATAATCCGACATCCTTAACGATCAAGGATAGAGGAAAATGTTGGCCTCTAAGCCCAACATGAGTCCTCAACAACTCATCATGCTGAGGGGAATAGCATGGCTAGCCCAACCCAAACGGTAGTTGGTAAAGGCATATCAAACCCGTTGATAGCTGGGGGTTTGCTAAAAATCCTAAGGGACCTGCTCCCATTTGATTCCCTCTCCAAAATCACCTACCAATTCTCATCCATAGAATGGTAGGACCACATATATTCCGCTGTTATGTTAACATTAAACCTATGACAACGGTTCCCTCGTGAAAACGAGACCCCATCACCTATTGATTGAAGCTTGGTGGCTTCTCAACCAGTTACGTCATTGCGACCTCTGAACTGGCAGATAGCCAAGTTTCATCCACCATTGAGCTTAGTGGCGTCTCAATTGGTTATGTCATTGCGACCTCTGAACCAGCAGACAGCTAAGTCTCAATCCCGAGCCCTGTTGACATTTACAAAAGACAGGTCTCGATACTCGTTGACATTTACAAAAGACGAGTATCACCTATTGATTGAAGCTTGGTGGCTTCTCAACCAGTTACGTCATTGCGACCTCTGAACTGGCAGATAGCCAAGTTTCATCTACCATTGAGCTTAGTGGCGTCTCAATTGGTTATGTCATTGCGACCTCTGAACCAGCAGACAGCTAAGTCTCAATCCCGAGCCCTGTTGACATTTACAAAAGACAGGTCTCGATACTCGTTGACATTTACAAAAGACGAGTATCACCTATTGATTGAAGCTTGGTGGCTTCTCAACCAGTTACGTCATTGCGACCTCTGAACTGGCAGATAGCCAAGCCTCATCTACCATTGAGCTTAGTGGCGTCTCAATTGGTTATGTCATTGCGACCTCTGAACCAGCAGACAGCTAAGTCTCAATCCCGAGCCCTGTTGACATTTACAAAAGACAGGTCTCGATACTCGTTGACATTTACAAAAGACGAGTATCACCTATTGATTGAAGCTTGGTGGCTTCTCAACCAGTTACGTCATTGCGACCTCTGAACTGGCAGATAGCCAAGCCTCATCTATCATTGAGCTTAGTGGCGTCTCAATTGGTTATGTCATTGCGACCTCTGAACCAGCTGACAGCTAAGTCTCAATCTCGATGCTTGCTGACATTTACAAAAGGCAAGTATCTCCCTTCCTTTTAAGCCCCGCAAAGGGCTAACCTCGAGACTGGCAACGTCCCATTCGGTTATGTTACTGCAACCTCTGAACCAACAGACAGTCATGTCTCATTATCTAAGCAACAGACGACAAAAGAAAAATTTTTCTATTAATCCAGAAGGATGGGATACATGGAGGAGCCTATAGGCGTACATGATAAGATCGGATCCGATCTCCGAGCGAAGCTAGCCGCGCCCTCCTGTCATCTTCAGCCTGGGCCAGCGCCTGTGATCTTAGCTCCGCCTCATCAAAGTTCACCGCCTGAGCCAGACGAGCCTCGGTCTCCGCCAAAGTCGCCCTCTGTGATGACTTCCGCTCCGCCAGTTCCTCACTTCGAGCCCTGAGTTGCTTAAGCCGCGCAGACTCTTCATGACGCATCTGTGTAGCCTTCGACAAGAGGAGATTTGCCTTTCGGATCATCTCTTCAGCCCTCTTAATCTTATCTTCAGCGTCAAGAAGAGCACTGTTGGAAGCATCAATTGCACTCCCAACCTCTGCTTCCTCTGCCTCCAAGGACCTCAAGTCAGAGGAGATAGCCTCAACAGCCTCTTGAGCAGCGAGATGAGCCTCGCGCTTCTGGGCGACAAGACGTGCGAGCCGTTCATCAGCCAAAGACGCTGCGTCGGAACGATGGAAATGGCGCCATTCCTCCACGTCCTTCTCAAGGTCATCTACCAGGAGCTCCAGAGCAGTAGCTTGATGGTACCCCTCAAAGTCCCGGATACACTCAATACCACGGGAGAGAACCATCTTCAGCTTCGAAAATGGCACAGGCGAGCCCTTCAAGACTAGACCGATAGTCTGCTCCAAACTATTATAGAAGCTGTCGACCAGATTACCGATAAAGTCATTCTCAGCTTCATCAACCCTTGAGACAACCTCGGAGCAATCTACCAACCTAGTCGACACCACCGCGGAAGAAGAAGCGGGAACATCGACTGCAGCAGGGCAAGCCAAAGGTGACCTCGGCGGAGTCCTCAGCGACACCAGCACGCCAGCCACGCGGAGGTAGGACTGGCAACCACCTCCTGAGCAGCAGGCTTAACTACCAGCGTCGGGGAGGTAGGGCTCACAATCACCCTCAGTGCCGTATTCGGCAAAACAGTCTGCACCTCACTCGTTGATGTGACTGGAAGTGAGGGTACCTCCGGGACTGCCGCCTCTTCAACCTCAGGGCCCTCCGCTGATTTGGGCTGATAAAAAGGCAGGTCGCCATACAGCGCGTCTAACACAGCAGCGTCTGCCCCGGTCGAAGCGCTCATATCGCCCTTTGACCCTTCAGGAAAACCCTCCGCTTCTTTCGAAGCTGACGCACCTTGGGGACGAATGCCTGCAACAAAACCAAGGTCAAAAAGGAGACGCAATAAATAGGCGAGGATCAGGAGATCTTAGTCATACCGAAGGCCGATGTCACCTCGTCAGCCGCATCGGAATCCAAGGGTCCCATCGGAAAGTTCTTACCAGACTCAACGCGGATAGCCGGCCCACTCGCCGATTCCTCGCAGACCACCCGGCAGAGCTGGATGCCATAGGACTTCCTTTAGAAGTCCCAGCGCCCGAAGGGCCAATATCGGCCGCATCACCTCCAGACTCCTCCGAGCGAGCAAAGGAACCAGTTGCACTTCCATAAGTGAACAGGGGATCGTAGTGCTCCCCTTGCTCTCCAACTGCCTCAGCTCCTGCAACAAAAAAAAGCAAATGATGAGTTATTTAAAGTGCGCTGAAGGCATATTAGATGGGACCAATCTTACCAGTAGTCGGTTCAGCAACCGACGGCTCAGCCACTAATAGAGCAGCAGAAGGAGGCGCCTAGGGAGTTCGCCCTCCACCACAATGGTAGGAGTTTGGCGACGGGGCTTCTTCGCCGACGACTTCCTACGGGATCCACTCCCACGCTTCCTTTTAAAGTGGACCTCAGAGTCCTCTTCCTCCACTTCTTCCACATGCTGTGGGGGAGCTGTCCCCATTACACCAGACCCGGCTTCACGAACACCAGCTTCGTGGGCATCAGCCCTTGTCTCTGCCTCGAAGCGAGGGCTCCCCGCATCAGAAGCCTCGCTGTCATCTACAGCGATGAACTCCTCTATGCCAGGAACACGGACTCGTTTGCCCTCCTTCTTATCCAAAGCCTTCTGCCTCATCCGATGAGAAATCAACTTCACACCTGAACTATTGGCATTGAATCCAGGAGGCGTGGAATTCGAAGCTGCATACCATTGGCAGAAACACAGGGTCGTCCATAGGCCGGGATCCCTCAACGGCGTGCGTAGCCACGCTCCAATGTCATCCGCGGTAAAGAACCGCCAAGCACGAGCCCCATCAATAAGGCTCCCCAGGAAAGCCAGGTCCGGATTGGGGTTGCCCACATACAACTGGTCATACCCAAATTGGCGGGCGAACCGGCACGGGATGTAGGGCTCCATGTAGCAGGTATCCCCACTCCTGTACAGCAAATGCGAGGGCCGGATACAGACCAGCCACTCGAAAACACCCCGACTCATGGGAGATCGACCTGACTCCACATCATGGAATTCCTCGTTATATCCTGCACCCCGCAGGCGAGGAAAGCAACGGAACAGGCTATAATCGTCATAACGACGCACTAACTTACGGGCCTCGGCCACATAAGTTTTCTGCCACAGACAGCCTTCAAAACGACGGAGAAGCGCCGTTTGAACGCCCTGCGGTGGGTCTTCCCCAGCTCCAATCAAACTGGGGCAGTGCAAGGCGAACCACGCCATCAAGTAGGTGTACGGTAAACCTACCCTAGGATTGGGTCCGTCACAAGGCAGGACGGCACCCTTCCCTCGCCTTGACGCCATCGGCCTGCAGAAAGCCTCCGTCGGTACACGAAGGCCCCTCTGAATACAACATACCATGGCCGGAAGGAGACCCAGGCGGTGGCCATGGACCAAGCGGACAGCAGGCAGCAGCACATTCGGGTGGACAATGTCACCCGAAGAAGAAGGCACGACACACTTCTTTAACCAGATGGTTAAGAATCCGGCCAGCAACGCCTTGCGAGACATAGGCCAACGGGCCTGATGGTGAAAGCTCCGAAGAACATCACCCTTCTCGAAAGGACCATCATCTTCTGTCACGACGATGTCCTTTTCAGCACGCACCTCCGTCCTCGCCAAGATGTCTTCTTCAACAACTCCGCAATGAGCTGCCTCGGGCGCACTAGTCATATCCGGGAACAAGTAGTTCCCCCAGCTCTTTAAGCTCTTCGAGCTACCCTTACCACCAGTGTGGATGCTGGAACAAATGTGCAGGTGGCACATCAATTCCCGATATGTCTCAAGCAAAGCAGGCTCTTGCTTCTCCAAGAGAGCCAACTCCGCCTCACACGGAAAATACTCTTCATATGGAAGAGACCCGAAGGGCAAAGCAGAGATCTCTCGCATCTCATGCAGGGCCATGCCCAATTCACCAACCGGGGTGAAGAAAGTCCCCGAGGCTGGGCAGTACAACTCAAGAATGGCATAGAAGCACGCCACCTTCATCTCAATGCCGTAGCAGGTCGCCCTGACGGCCTCATAGAGGTTCAACCTCTCTAATTCCCCCTCGAAATGATTGAGGATATAATTGGTCAACTCCGCCCACCATGACCTAGGAGGGTGGACCCAACCAGGAGCCCTGAAATCTGTGGCGGGGTAGTTCCCGTCAGCTTCGCAGAACTGAGTGCCGAAGGTCGGCACCGCAGCTGGATTCTCTCCTACTGGAAGGTCCCGCGACACCTTCCCAGGGTATAGCCCTATTATGCTACGAGGAGGGCCCGCCCTCGAATAGCCGGTCTG
This sequence comes from Agave tequilana, assembly GCA_038442645.1. NCBI lineage: Eukaryota > Viridiplantae > Streptophyta > Magnoliopsida > Asparagales > Asparagaceae > Agave > Agave tequilana. Next base: position 94,433 of record JAVJIF010033267.1, on the reverse strand, counting down.
GAAAGTCAACCTCCCGACACTTATAGACTCGGCATTTAGGCTCACGCCCCACGCCATCTTCCGAGCCCGAGTCACGCTCGCGAAAGAAGACAAAGCGAAATGCCGCTTAGTAGACGGGAGATAGAATCTCTCGCCATCCAACTGGAAGATCCACTGGCCTTCGCCGGCTTGCAGCTGGCGATCGGGATCAGGTGCAGCATCCCGAACATGAAGTCAGGCTTTTTGTAAGCCTGACGGTCGATATCTTCAAACGGAGCCGTAGTCAAAATGCTCCGCATGGCCTGCGGGCCACCGCTCTGAATGAGCGTATCCCGTACAAGGGAGCTCGGCTCACTGAACAAGGAAGCCTGCCCGATGAACTGCAAGCTGATGCTCCCGCCTGCTCGACTGGTTACGCCAAATAGACTGTTCTGGAGGCCGGAGGCGTAATGTACTGCAAAAACAAACAAAAAAAAAAATGAACTATGATTAGTTCACCAATCAAATGGATGCGAAGACATAAAAATTCGCTGACGTCATCAAAAGGACGTTATGGTTAACAGTCACCCTTCGTGGCCATGACTGAAGGCACACGACCCATATCCTGTTCCTCAACAGGATGAAGATTGCCCAAGCAATGGCTTCCTATGGAAGCCCAAGAGAAGAACTGTTCAGTTCTTACTTCCCTGGTGCAAGCAAAATAGGGAAGTTAAGGGAAACGAGTTCCCTGATAAGGACAGATCATATTCGATCGTCCTAATAGCCGAGTATCGACTCCAAAGGATGAAGACCACTCTCTAATCAGATTGGAGAGTCTCTTACCAGCGATCGGTCGCTCAATGAACGGAGGAGGAGGGCCCTCCGCTGCAGAAGTCGCTGCTTCCTTTCCCGCTCGTCTCTTGGGCGCCATTGAAGAATTACAGGAGTTTTTGAACTCTTGAAGAAGAAGAAAAGGAAGAAGAAGAAGAGTCAAGTACTCTGGAAAATTCAAAGAGAAATGATGATTTTCTCTCAGCCCGATCGGGCTTTTATAGGCCAATCAGCGCCTAAATCAAGGCCTCGAAAAAAGGGCACATGCCGCCGTTTCAAATTAATTCGAAACAGTGCCCGAAGCGCCTGAGGCGCTTTCCCAAAAGCGACGGTTCAATCCCACTAAAGGGTTAACTCCGCACAAGAGCAAAGTGCGGACTTCGCGCAATCCTTCCAGGACTTAACCGAAAGGTTTGAATTAGCCCTCTAAAGAGGCGCTGACATGACAGCCTCGCGAAGATCATTCAAAGGAAGGGCTATGTCCTTAGCCCCGTGCGCAGTTTAGCCCAGCAATGGCCGAACTCTCAGTGAAGCAAGCAAAAAATCAAATGATCAGACAAAGAACTTTCATTGATTTAAAAGCAAGAGTACATTTGATATTACATCAAAGTTGTGTTTCATACAACACACCAAGTTGCCTAGCAAGGCCATTTGCATAAAAGGCATACAAGCGGTTTTATCTGCTTCCAGACCAGATCAACTGGACACGAAAGGTCCTCCTCCTGCACAAGGCTGTAACCAGTTCTGCCACAAGGACACGGTCATTTTTCTCCACAAAATGGCAGATCTTGCCAGGCCATTTTTGTTGAAGCCTGGCAATAAAAACCTATCGCCGCCAACACGATAGATCACGTATAATGGGAATCGGCAGTGATACCAGTGATCTAACAGGCGCGATGCCCACTTTCCCGAAGTGGATCGCCATCAAAGGCCACCAAAGTTGAAAGTCGGCAATGGTGCCGACAATCCCACAGGCGACGCCCATTATCTTGAAGCGGATCCTCTCCGATAAAGGCGGCGGCCAGCCTCACCTCAGAACGAATCATCACGGATAAGAGGCTGCCAACAGCCTCTGGGACGCGCATCCGCTGCCCCGAATTGTTCCTCCTTCTTAAAAGTAAAGCTTCAACCGGGGAAGCATAAGGCAATTTCATGGTTTCTTCCATCAAGTTACCAGATTGGTAAGTACAGCTCACTGCAATACAAATTGAAACAAGTTAGCAGTTAAACGCAGAAAGAGCTGCAAAAACATTAAGCCAGATTCTTCAGTGGCAAAAGCAATCCGACCGACTTCAGCAGAGGACAAGCTTCACCTGCACAGCAACCATGGGCTGGCTCAGCAAACGCCAAGTCCTAGCCTCGCCTATACGGCAAAGTCAGACTGATCTTGTGAGAAACAGTCTCAACATTCGCCTATATGGCAAGACTGGCTCAACTATTGAAGAAGCCAAGTCCCAAGTCCTGCCTGCGCAGCGGACTTAACAAGCAACAATCTTTCACCGATCGAGCCAAAATGATAGCTTCACAGAAAGCTATGATGAGATCCTTCTCTGCAGCAGCCAAGTGCAAGATGAGAATCAAGGAAGCTAATCCCTGAAGCGAGCTGTCAAAGCTAAATCAAGGGAGAAGAGTTCCCTAAAAGTGGTGAAGTCTTTAAATGATCAAGACTTACTGTCCTTGGCCGGTCAGACAACCAGAGTGGGTTTTCCCACTAATTCAGAGATCTGAGTATCTCTTTCAACCAAGAGAAGGGAAGAAGAAAGGCAAGGCACTTCTCTTCAGAAGACCTCAAGTGTCCTATTTATAGGCCCCATGGCCTGAGCGCAACCACCTCAAGCATGGAAGCACGAGCGCACTTAAGGCATTGATTGCGCCTTGATAACAGGGACGGTTCCCATTGGAACCGTACAAGGAAGAAAACGTCTCCCTCATAAAAAGGCATTTATGGCGCCTTGAAGAAAGGGAGTATCCTCCCTTGGAAACGTGCGAATCGGAGAACATCTCTCTCGATTGGCGCAAAAGAAGGAATGATCCTCCTCGTAACCGCCCCAAGGCAGTTGGCTTTGAAAAGGCAACAGGAGTTCCAAAGCGAACTTATTTCTTGGAAGCCCAGATGCGGAGCTACCCCGATGCGAAGCTACTCGCGAACCAGTGCAATTCTTCGGCGAATTCATCCCAAAGCAGGATTGAAGGCGAAGCTGAACTCAACCATCATGGCGACGTTCATACTCCACACACCATCGATCACAGCAGTTCAAAGTGTTTCGGAGTCTGAGCTATTGCAGACTCTCGAAAACTTTGAAGGGGGTCTTGTTGACACTTAAAAAAGACAAGATTCTCATTGGTCCGAACGATATCTAAACTTGTTGACATTACAAAAGACAAGGGACAGACGAGCTGAAGACCAGTTTTCACCCCCCTCCAAGGGATAAGGAAGCAGTTTGGACTCCACTGATCCAGCAAGCAGAACAGTGAACCCTGATTGTTTCTAAACAGACCTCAGCAGGTCAAAAATGCTAGCATTTAGCATTACATTAGCCCAAGGAGATAGCCTCGTGTGAGAGGCTAACATCATCCAGAGCATCGCCAGGAAGCTAACTGACAGCTTCGCCGAAAAGCCTCTTTTCGGACTTCGCCAGGAATTGCCTCTAGCTCCGCTATGAGCTTCAAAGCGGGCAGCTCCGCCATCAGCCTGCTATGGTCAGCCTTTGACCAATCAAATCTCCTGATGAGATCAGACTAAGCTAATCAAATCCAATCGGGATTCAAATATGGCAGGTGATTGCCGCAATCTCTTGACTCTCTTGAAACGAGTAAGAGGATCAGGGAAAATCCTTCAACGATATGGAAAGGATCATAACAAATCGGAAAGATCAACCGACTTGCCATTTTCTAGCTCCGCGGAAGCTATTCTAGCCTCGCAGCAAGGCTACTTTCCAGATTCAAACAGATTCGGTTCAATCTGTTTCCATATCTTCAAGGGGACGATTATACCCTTGCTCTCCCTATAAATAACCCGCCATGGGTACAAGGAGGGAGGGGGGATCGCAGAGGAAGGAGTCGTCAATCGCCTTCTGATCACGAGAGTCGATCAATCAACTTCTTCAACCGAGGCTTCTTCATAACGCACCGTGCGTTCTGGAATTCAGAGACCTTTTAGAGAATTGCTTTCTCTATCTAGGGTGTTGATGCCCTATCATCGTTCTTCTTCTCAAGGAATCTCCGGAACCAGGCGAGAAGGAATTCCTTATCGAAGGCGATTTTGAGAAGCAGCAAGAGGGTTCTACCAACCCTCTATTCTCTGATTCCCGGAACCAGGCGAGAAGGGAATCTCATCGCTCGCATCGTCAAAGGGACAAAGTGGTCGTGCGCTGACCAGACTCCTATCGGCACATTTTCCCAGAATCTCTGAGGAGATCTACTTGTAATCTTTTGAGAATACTTGTAATTTAGCTCCTCAAACTTTTATTTGTAAGTTTTCCCCTTTTGCAAAATTAATGGAAAACACCCTCTAAAAAAAACTCTCTCCCTTTCTCTTTCTCTCCCTAATCTACTTCTAACATAATCTCTCACAGTTCTTCTTCTCCCTCCTCCTTTCTCTCTTCCTCTCTGTGAGCGGGCCCAGGCCGCCTAGCGCTGCCACCAGTCGCCGGCCGCCATGGCCGCGCAGCTGCGCGGCCAAGCACAGGGCAGCGCTGCTGCCCTGTTCTCTCAGCGCTCTCCTGTTCTCTGTTCCAGCTAGGTGGGGGGGGAGCTGAACCGCCACCCGTGGCCAGGCGTCGCCGGCGCCCTGGGCCAGCACTGGTCGCGCCTTCCCCTTCTCTCTCCCTCTCCAGTTCTTCTTTCTTCTTCTTCTTCTTCTTCTTCTTCTTCTTCTCCTGTTATTCTCTTCTTCTTCTCTTCTCCTCCTCCTCTCTCTCTCTCTCTCCCTCTCTCCACTTCTTTCTCTCTCCCCTCTCTGTATGATCACCACCGACAGCTAGACCCGCCGCCGGCAGGTCTTGATCGTCGTCGGCCAGCTGAGCTGGCCGGCCGGCCCGCAAAGGAGCGCGGCAGCAGGCTGTTGCCGCCGCTGCTGTCCTTGTTGGGTTCGGGTTCACACCCGAACCCATTAGTTATATGGGTAGACTTTGAAACCCATTAACAACCCGATAACCCAATAACCCATTTACTTAAGTTATGGGGTTGGGTTATCAGATCCAAACCCGATCCGTTAACCCGTCAACCCGCATCCAAAACCAAATAAAGGTAATATTACAGAAAACCCCCTTCTACTTTTTATTAATTACATTTGAGATATTTTTATTACATATTTAACCTATTTCTATTACTTTTTGTGATCGGGCGATATCTGGAGCATCCGGTATCCGATCTGGACGATTCTGGACCGTTGCGATCGTGGGAAAGAGAGCTATCCTTCCATGGCTAGTTTGTGAGTGTTTTTTTATAAATTATATTTATTTAGAGATCCTAAATTGATTGATTGCTTTCAGTCATAAATCTTAATTATGGATAAATCATTGTAACTATTAATTAATAACTTGTAATTATTGGAAACTCATTGTAATAGGAATAAAATATAATATTGTAAGTTGCTTCCTAATTTAATATAACTATAGGTGATTAAATAATAATAACAATAAATACTGAAATATACAACTCTGACACAGTCATCATACCTGCACAGTCACTGACACTCGGGCCACTAATTCACGATATTCTTGGTATATATTGTATCACAGTTAGATAACTATCGTTACATGTATACTGATCCACAGATACTCTATGACACTGCACTGTCACTAGACATGAATGCTAGACACCGTTCTTTCATGCACTGGTATCATCATTACACGGATACTGTAGTTCACTGGACATTGTATTACATTATACACTGACCACTATTATTACATGTACTAGTGATACACAGATATGTTACACAGATTATTGCTAAAAATATATGTTCCACTGGTACACGGATATACCAATTCACGGAATACCGTCATTTCATATTATTGCTATCATCGTTACATGGATACTCGGTACACAGTTATATCATGTTTCCACATCACTGTTACACATGCATGTATGGTTTCTGAAATCACCTAGAGGGAGGGTGAATAGGTGATAATGCTAATCTAGAAACTAAATGCGGAAGCTAAAACAAATTTGCAACACACTTAATACAACCAACGAGAGTAGCCGAATATCCCGTGAAGGGCTCTGGACTAACTCCTCTTGATTCCCCTAGATAAGGGTTAAGGTGCTATATGAAGCTCTCGTGGTTAAGTATAAGTGAGGCACACAAACACATGCCAAGCATATAATGAATAGACAATATGATATAATGCAAGGCACACACAAGCAAATAAAATATGAATGAATGATGCTATGCACAAACACAAATAAAGGAGAGAGGGTTAAGAGACAATGGATCAAACGCAAACACAAAGATATGTTCCGAGGTTCGAGCCCCTAGCTCTGCGTCCCCGCCTTCACCGAGAAGGATTTCTAATCCACTAAGGAGTACCGAACTCCTCTCTCAACCTTACAATGCCACCGAGGCAATACAACCACAATCCACCTCTATCGAAGAGGGATAGGCCCGTAGCCAAACAACCAAACTCCACCTCTCACAAGAGGGAGCAAACCAACAATCTCAACCTCTACCAAAGAGGGAGCAACCCAACAATGAAAGGGTTACAATTTGGTGGTATCTTTCAACCACAAACAATCTCTTTTTCCACAAAACAATGATCCTAATAGAATAGGATAGAAGATATAGCTCAAGTGTGGAATCAAGGTGTTTTTGGAAATCAAATAACAAAGAAAAACTACTTGGGAAATCTCTTGTAAATGATAAAAATGAGGATCCAAAAACAATATCTCAAAAACCTAGTTTTCTTTGATTTTCCAAAACCCTTGAAAACAAAACAAAGATGAAATCTTTAAAGCTTTAAAACACTTTGAAAACTTCTTTTAAACTCTGAAGAATAAGTAAATTTTTCCTATTAAAAATCTTGGCCAAAATCCCAAAGGAATGGGGTTTATATAGGCCCAAACAGAAAACTAGCCGTTTGGTTGTTTTTGTCAGCCAGAACAGCTGGTGGTCGACCATAACGGTCATAAATATGACCGTTGGGAGCCAGCGGTCGACCGGCCGGTCGACCCAAAATTTCCAGAGAGCAAAGCTCCCTGGCCGGTCGACCGTAACGATCGACCGCCCAAGTGCCTGGCCAAACGTGCACAGGTCTGTGCACGTCGGTCGACCGACCCGGTCGGTCGACTCTGGAGTCCGGTCGACCGGAGCGGTCGACTGCCAGAGCCTGTCAGGCACAGTTCTGGGACAGAAAACAGGGTTTAAAAATATTGTAAAAATACCCATAAACTTCTAAAAATCTACAAAAATAGTTTTATCATTTTATACTGAAATACAAACTTGTGATAAAAATTTCAAGACAAATATCAAACATATTGAATCATTTTGTGTCTTAGAAATTTTATCAAAAATCAAAACCTGTATTTTATCAAACTTGAATTTTTCAATACATGAATAGGAAAGTCAAAAAAAGTTTGTCTAGGAAGTTAAGCATGCATGTATAGAATGAATCTACTATACATAAACCAATTTAAACTTGTTTTGATCTACTATTCATGAAAACAAATATCGGTTAAGCCAAAACCGAAAAACCAATATCCAAACATAAAACGTGTGTGTATTGTGCACTTGAGCATATCAACTATCTAATCTTACAACATGGATCTAAAACACACTAAACTAGGATACCTAAGTCTTCTTGACGATCTTCCCTTTTCAAGTCGACCCGATCCAAAACGTGATCCATGAGCTAGACTCCAACGAGTGCAATGTATCATCTTGATGCTCGGGCTCTGGAATCACCAAGTGAAGCTTCCAAAACTCTTCTTTTTGAAGCAATCACCAACTAATATCTCGCTTAATGATCTGAAACTAAAATCACAAGATTATTAGTAAACATAACTACATGAGTTAATCATCATCAAAACTAGAGTGGAAGGCTCTGGGCCAACAATCTCCCCCTTTTTGATGATGACAAAACTCATGGAGTTATATATGCATGGATTAAAGTTAAGCTTCAAAGAAGCTCTCCCTTAACTCAGCACACAAATAAAACAATAAGATATGGCAATGAAAGCTCATAATCAAGAATGCAAATACATGCATAAACAAACATGAAAACAAAGATCATGCATAAATCATGCGTATAAACTCAAATTCTTCTCCCCTTTTGTCAATAATCAACAAAAGGGGCAAAGTAAAAACAAATCAATAAATTTTTCTCCCCTTTTTGTTCGAAACAAAGAATCAACGAACGGGTTAAAAGCAAATAAAACAATTTCTCCCCTTTTTGTCTAAAACACAAATGATGTAAATAAGGGGTGACAATCAATTAAGATATCAATTAAAATATGTCAAAGTAGTGCATCTTGATACCAATTGAAAGGAAACATAAAAACATTGATACCAATTTTAAGAAGCAAAAGCATCTTGATACCAATTGAAATTATAATATTCTACAATTTTTTTAATTCATTTTCTATCATAAAGTAAGGGAGTGAAAATCTAGGGTAAACAAAATACCAATGAAAGATAAAATATGAGTTTTCTCCCCCTTTATGAAATACCAATTAAAACTATACATAAGCTTGTTTAAGATACAATTGAAAACTAATCAATTGAAACATGATATTCATTAAAAATTCAAGCTTTAGAATAAACATATATATGTATGAAAATTATATACCAATCGAAATTGATACTATTTGAAGTGTAAGCATACATATACAAAAACAATATATGAGTATATAAGAAAATGTCAATATTGATACCAATTGAAAAGATCTAATGATACCAATTGAAACAACAATAAGATTAAGTGTATACCTCATATAACCTATCCTCTCAACTCATGCTCAAGTTTAAAATGATTTTCACTATAAAGCATACATGTGCATGGTCTCCCATCCAACCACCCTTGGAAGGTAGGGGTTTTCAAAAATAGGTTTGAAAATTATTGTATGTTTGAAAAACTCTACCAATGAAGAATACGAACTAGTTATAAGAAAAATTGTTAACTAGTACGAAATCCTTCAAGCAAAGAATAAAACAAAATATTTTTTATGAGACAAGAAATTCACATGATATCCAACACTCAAGTCAATGAAGCATAAATATGACTCATGAAAACAAAACATGAGTAAACAAAAAATGTGAGTGTATAAATAAAATGTGAAGATCATAATCATGAAAATTTGCATTCAAGCTCAATTGAAATTCCTTTAAACATGAAAACATGAAAAACTAAATTTTTCATTAAAAACAATTTATACTTCAAGGTATATGTATGTCTGACAACACAAAAAGTATACATACATATCCCTAAACACAATTAAGTCCATATATAAAGATTTGCATGAAAAGCAAATGACTCAAAGGGTATACATGTATATCTTAAAGTTTGTCAAAATAGACATATACATGAAGTGAAAACACATAATCATAAAAACATGTCTAGAATAGGGAATACAAGTTTAAAATGCATGAATCATCAAAACTAGACTATACTAGCACATCTAATGGGAACAAATAAGCGTTCAAGCACAAACATATATAGATTTATTTGTGGTCCACTATATGTACAAGTATATACCTAGTCTTAATAAAAACTAACATTTAAACATGTAATCAAATCATGAAGCACAAAAATAAGATATAAATCAACATGATAAACATAAACATGATTATTATGTAAATCCTCATGTTATTAGAACTATGATAGACATGATAGCAAAATAAAGGTGAGAACACAAAAATAATGGTCTATTTTAAACATGGGTGTCTCAAAAGCTATACATGCAAGTCAAAGATCTAATAATCATGGCATTATCATAATAATCTATAAACATTGAAACATGCCATAAAAACAAATGATATGAAAGCATGTAAATAAATAGGAGTTAGAGATCGATACCAAAACCGATGAGGGCACCTCTCTAGTACTCCAAACCAAGGTGGTCCACTCCACCAAACTCCCCTTGAAAGTGATGCATCCAAATAGTCCTCATGAAGCTCGGAACGCTTCCACTCCAAGGTACCTCTACTCTCACGTCATGCGAGAGCCCACACTTACATCAAATAAAATAGGGGTGGTCTTTGGTACCCACACTCTTTTGGGTCCATACGGGTTAGCATCTTTCCTAACCCAAACAAACTTATTTGCTAAATTAAATCATGTATTCTATCATAGCAAAATTAGCAAGGTGGCCCTTATATCCACAATGTGTACAAGTGTACACATGAGCATACATGGTGTGATGGTGTCCGTGAGGAGCATGTGTATGCCGTGGAGGGTGTTCATGCAAAGATGGAACTTGTTCGTTTGAAATAAAGATTCCAAACGTGTATGGCTCTTGGCACATTGGCTCAAAGTGGAGCCCAAACTGTAACGGTCCCAGTTAAAAATTTTCCATTTAATCATAATCATCTTGTATAATCCAAGCGTGGGACCCATCAAGGAATAATACTTCCAATATAATCATCAGAACTCTTCACTATACATCAGAATTTTCACTAAAGATAACATGTATGATCTACTCGAGACTTATCATATTAACACACATAGTTCAATAATCCATAAGAACACAGTCTACATTTTTCATATCAACATGTATATATACATACAAGTAAGAGTCCAACACCAGGTCCTCTAATAATTACAGGTCAAGAGTAACGCCCAGCTAAAAGCACGCATAACATCATATACATAACAAAAGTAGCTTCTAATACAATGGTCCTGGTGACGCTTGTCCAGCACAATTGCCCTTAAGCGGGTCCCTTGCCCTGGTCCAAACCTGTCGGAGGAGTTAGAATAGAGTGAGCTTGATGGCCAGTGAGTAAAAACAATATTTAAATATGCTTATCAAGTAGGTATACATGGCTAAATATCTGGTTGACATGTGTGTCGATATACTATTTTTATAGGATCTTGTATTAGCCATGAGCCAAAACAAAACACAGTACAATGCCTTACTAGTCGACTAAGCCACTCTGTAGTCGACTAATTCTAACTGTAAGTCGACTAATCTTGAAGCTATAGTCGACTGATCATACTTCACACGTACCTGCTTCTTTACTGGCAGCCAGGGACTCATGTAGTCGACTACCCTTACTGGTATAGTCGACTAACCCGAGTACTAGTCGACTTGAATTTCCCTATAGTCGACTAAAACTGTGAAAAGTTGTGTTACTCACTGTATGCCACTTATAATCGACTACCCTCCTGGTGTAGTCGACTACCCAATATATTAGTCGACTAGGTATATACTATAGTCGACTAAAACTGTGAAAAAACAGATTGTTAACTTTCTGTTTGCTCTCTGTATCTGGGATTAGTCGACTACAGTCTGTTTGTAGTCGACTAACCCTGCTATATCAGCAGTTATCTGCCTAGAGTATCACACCTATAGTCGACTAATTCCGGACTTAGTCGACTAACATACCTAGAAATAGCCTGTTAAGAAGTTATTACAGATTGGATGTTAAGGGTTTAAGCATGATTACATCATAGGACTTATATCTATCAATATACACATACATACAACATAATCTCCCCTTCTACGCCTCCGGTTCAACCCGGTCCCTTCCTCCGATACAATATATATAATATATCTCCCTTCTACGCCTCCGGTTCAACCCGGTCCCTTCCTCCGATACACAATATATAATCTCCCCTTCTACGCCTCCGGTTCAACCCGGTCCCTTCCTCCGATACATTCATGCCATCATATAATATCAATATGCAAGACATGTAATAAAATCATGGATTCATAAACAACATGAGTAATACTTGCGGAATTGAAACACATGAACCCAAAACATACATAAGGTCAAATACTTGTATATCTCTTACACTTATTTCAATTCCTACTTATTTCTACTCATCATGTTGTTAAGATTAGCATGTTCTACTCACTCTTGAAGTAGTATGGCCTGATTTTTGGCTGTTTTTGACTGTTGTTGCTGCTGCCCTTCACCGTTGCTGCTGCTGCGGCTGTTGCTTCCCCTGCTGCTGCTGCTATTGCTGCTGCTTCCCCTGCTGCTGCTTCTGCTGCTTCAAAGGAGAGAGAGAGAGGAAGAGAGTATTTGAAGAGGGAGAGAGCTTTGTAACCAAAATGGATTAATTCTCTTCATCACCCTCTATTTATAGCCTCCAATCTCCCATCAAAATGTGCCATGTGTCCCTAAACATCCCATCAATTTTTAATCACCTCCATACCTCTCCCCTCTCCATAAGTACAAGCATGGTGGGGATGGTGGTGATGTTGACTTTGGGGCATTATTCTTATACGTATAAATACTTACGTATACACTTGCATATACATACCCGTATAATACCCATATAATACACATGGATTACTAAGACATCATGCATGAATACTAATTCCATTACCCCTTATGATTATTTAGGACAAAGAAATGCTTTAATTAAGGCAAGTGTTACACAAACAATCCACTCTCTTCTTTAACAAACAAATATCATTATTAATCCTAGAAGAAGAGGTGCATGCAATAGGTAGGCTAGATGAAAAAGCTACACTAGCATGGCAAAGATGTGAATCAATTTTATTTTGCAAAACTTCATTTTTCTTTAAACAATTTTCTAAATCTTTTGAAATAGAAACAATTTTCATTTTCAAAGAATTATTCTCTTTTACAATAAAATCAAGTTTTAAAGACAAGTTTTCATTTTCTTTAAAACATCAATATTGCAATCATTTTATTTTTCAAAAATTCGTTTTCTTTTAAAGCAAGTTCAAGTTGAGATTTCAATGAATCCCTTTCATTAGAAATTTCAACCTTCTCTTGCAAAATCATGTCAAGCTTAGAAGACAAATTTTCATTTTCATTATTTAATGCAAAAGTCTTCTTTTTCAAAATGTTATATTTTTCAATTAATTTTTCACTAACTATAGATAGTTCTTCATGCAAAGCATTTGGATCAACATAATCATCGCATGAAGAACTAGCATCATTAGCATCTAATTGAGATTCCGATTGTACCTCAAGGGAGTCATTCCGTTGGACCATGTAGCATTGAGACTCGGATTCTCCACTAGATTCTTCAGGTTGGATTGGCAATTGAAGCTTGGAGGTGGTGGTTGTGATCAACTTGTTCCAACTGCAAAAGCGGAATCAAGATTAGAAACAACCATAAGATATTCTTTGGAAGCGTGCTTCTAATACCCTCAAGGGCTTGTGCATTGGCCCCTATATGATTGCTATTACCAAGATAGCATTTCTTGGTAGCGACAAGGAAAACATGCAAGCCTAGGTTTGGAGGTATATGGACATCTTAGTCTTCCAAACAACAATGTTGGAAGAATCAAATAGGTGGGGTCATGAAGTCTATGAGTGTAAACTATATGTGTGCAAACAAATAAATATGTGCAAATGCAAATGATAGATTAGCAAACAGGATCTCACTCCTAGGTTGTTAAACTAAGTATCAGGAGCGTAGGCTCTGATACCAATTGAAATCACCTAGAGGGGGGGTGAATTGGTGATAATGCTAATCTAGAAACTAAATGCGGAAGCTAAAACAAATTTGCAACACACTTAATACAACCAAACTTAATACAACCAACGAGTGTAGCCGAATTCCCCGTGAAGGGCTCTGGACTAACTCTTCTTGATTCCCTAGATAAGGGTTGAGGTGCTATATGAAGCTCTCGTGGTTAAGTATAGGTGAGGCACACAAACACATGCCAAGCATATAATGAATAGACAATATGAAATAATTCAAGGCAAACACAAGCAAATAAGATATGAATAAATGATGCTATGCACAAACACAAATAAAGGAGAGAGGTTAAGAGACAATGGATCAAACGCAAACACAAAGATATATTCCGAGGTTCGAGCCCCTAGCTCTACGTCCCCGCTTTCACCGAGAAGGATTTCTAATCCACTAAGGAGTACCGAACTCCTCTCTCAACCTTACAATGCCACCGAGGCAATATAACCACAATCCACCTCTACCGAAGAGGGATAGGCCCGTAGCCAAACAACCAAACTCCACCTCTCACAAGAAGGAGCAAACAACAATCTCAACCTCTACCAAAGAGGGAGCAACCCAACAATGAAAGGGTTTACAATTTGGTGGTATGTTTCAACCACAAACAATCTCTTTTTCCACAAAACAATGATCCTAATAGAATAGGATAGAAGATATAGCTCAAGTGTGGAATCAAGGTGTTTTTGGAAATCAAATAACAAAAAAAAACTACTTGGGAAATCTCTTGTAAATGATAGAAATGAGGATCCAAAAATAATATCTCAAAAACCTAGTTTTCTTTGATTTTTCAAAACCCTTGAAAACAAAACAAAGATGAAATCTTTAAAGCTTTAAAACACTTTGAAAACTTCTTTTAAACTCTGAAAATAAGTAAATTTTTCCTCTTAAAAATCTTGACCAAAATCCCAAAGGAATAGGGTTTATATAGGCCCAAACAGAAAACTAGCCGTTTGGCTGTTTTTGTCAGCCAGAACAGCTGGCGGTCGACCACCCGGTCGACCGCCAACGGTCATAAATATGACCGTTAGGAGCCAGCGGTCGACCGGCCGGTCGACCGAAAATTTCCAGAGAGCAAAGCTCTCTGGCCGGTCGACCGTAACGGTCGACCGCCCAAGTGCCTGGCCAAACGTGCACAGGTCTGTGCACGTCGGTCGACCGACCCGATCGGTCGACTCTGGAGTCCGGTCGACCGGAGCGGTCGACCGCCAGAGCCTGTCAGGTACAGTTCTGGGACAGAAAACAAGGTTTAAAAATATTGTAAAAATACCCATAAACTTCTAAAAATCCACAAAAATAGTTTTATCATTTTATATTGAAATACAAACTTGTGATAAAAATTTCAAGACAAATTTCAAACATATTGAATCATTTTGTGTCTTAGAAATTTTATCAAAAACCAAAACCTGTATTTTATCAAACTTGGATTTTTCAATACATGAATAGGAAAGTCAAAATAAGTTTGTCTAGGAAGTTAAGCATGCATGTATAGAATGAATCTACTATACATAAACCAATTTAAACTTGTTTTGATCTACTCTTCATGAAAACAAATATCGGTTAAGCCAAAAACCAAAAAACCAATATCCAAATATAAAACGTGTGTGTATTGTGCACTTGAGCATATCAACTATCTAATCTTTACAACATGGATCTAAAACACACTAAACTAGGATACATAAGTCTTCTTGACGATCTTCCATCTTCAAGTCGACCCGATCCAAAAAGCGATCCACGAGCTAGACTCCAACGAGTGCAATGTATCATCTTGATGCTCGGGCTCTGGAATCACCAAGTGAAGTTTCCAAAACTTCTCTTTTTGAAGCAATCACCAACTAATATCTTACTTAATGATCTGAAACTAAAATCACAAGATTATTAGTAAACATAACTACATGAGTTAATCATCATCAAAAACTAGTGGAAGGCCACTGGGCCAACCGTTTTTTATATTCTTGTCATATGGATCATCGTTCATATTGCATGTCTTATTGTTGAATGTATATTCATATATTCCTGTTGCATGATTGTTTCCCGTTACTGATATTCCTATTACTGGATACATGAGCTATTGATATACGATGTGTGGAACTAAGTGCCACGTGGATTCAAGTCACGGGGGCCACCTCTAGAATCCCACATCTATTGTTTCTCGTTTCCCGTTATCGTGTTTCGTGCTATCAACAGAGCTCATGTCCTGTTATCATATTACATGTATCATGTACTGTTCTCGTTCCTGATACCCTGTGTACATTAAATGTATGAACTATAAGATGGGGTTGGGGAGACTTGACGGTTGACTAGATCTTATCGGGTG
Organism: Agave tequilana; assembly: GCA_038442645.1. Lineage (NCBI taxonomy): Eukaryota > Viridiplantae > Streptophyta > Magnoliopsida > Asparagales > Asparagaceae > Agave > Agave tequilana. The sequence continues at coordinate 78,716 of JAVJIF010033267.1, read as the reverse complement.
GATGTCTGGATCCATTATTTGTCCTACTGCAGGGGACGGGGTAGTGCTGGCTACCGTCTGTTATAACTCATGAGCTCTCGTTTTCCGTTATTATTTTAGCTCATTGAGTTCCTGTTACATGTTACAGTCTTAGCGGGCTGGCCCTGGTCTCAGCAGCCAGGGGTCTGTTTAAGGCCGTGATCCCGGGTATGCACGGGGTACACCCACCTGACTAGAGCTCCTTGACTATTGGGTTTCCAATTGACAAGATAAAACAGTATAAGCAATAGTGATGACAGGAACACTTGTTATTTGATCACTCTCTCGTTTGGATAATGGTACCCATATACCATATCCAAATGGGTTCGACTGGAGTGTGGGCTCCAGTATGAAGTGGTATGAGACACTGGAAGAGATTGATTAAAATATCAGGTGGTACTGATTGTTATTATTGTATAAATAACATGACTTGCCTAATACATGTATCATATTGTTTAGTTGCACTTATTACTAGTCCTGATCATTTATCCCTTATCATGTTACTTGTATACTTTGTTACACTTCCTGATACATGTTACACTTTCTGTATACTACTCATGTACATCTATATTCTGCATTGCATATACTCTGCTTTATGTATACCTTGCAAACATCATTACTGTATATGCACAACCCGGTAGTATGGTTCTGTTACATGCTGCACATCTGCATGTTCCTTATTTATTATATAAAACTGGATACTACTGTAGACATGATCCGATGATAACCTGCTAGGTAGTGATGATATTAAAATATGACATGTTTATATTTCTACTGCTTATTATATGCCTACTATATGGTATCACTATTACAGAATCATGTATTATATATTATTATCGTATCTATATTATTATAGTACATATTACTGCCTCCTTCATTTTATCACTCACTAGGTCGCTTTCTGACGACCCTGGATTTGCGTCCCAGGTTGGAGATCCGAGATATCGTATTGTCCGATATGTCATTGGATTCACATAGGGGACTTGTCACCTATACGATTCATAGGTATCTTGATTCTTTTGTCTTATTTTCTTATTTGTCCATGTTTCTTTATCTGTCATGCTCACTGATCTTTTCTACAGGTATTCTTGTACTTATTTAATGCTGGAACTCTTGTGTACATGGAGACTATTTTTTTTGTACTGCGGCTTAGGGTACATGCGTGAGGGTATCTCCGCCCTGCGTATGTACGTCGCCATAACGTCTCCGTATCCTTTGGATCGGGGCGTTACACTTTTGAAAGGACACAAGTCTATCTCTCTCTATATATGTATACACACACCCCCCTGTGTAATTCCGAAAGGATTCGAAGCCAAATTCTTCCCAATCAAATACAACCCTACGACATCTGAATGCAAGATCCACTCTATTGAAGTGATATACATTATTTCAGGCAACTAAAAATAAAAAATCATGTATTTTGAAAACTTTTTGTCTATCCATCAAATAGGTGCAAAATAGGTAGCTGAAATAGTGAGTTAAAAACTCATCCCCAAAGACTAGGCTATTAGGTGGAGTTGCCCAAATCCTTATATACCCAAGACATCCCCATGTCTAGTCAATGTGGGATTATTTGTTCGACCCAAATCCTAACAATCCCTCTCGAACAAAGATTCTCAACTTTCTTCACTATGGATGATCAAATGCTCGATTCACTGCCAAATATCTCGCGAGCCACAAATTGCTTTACAGGGGCCCATATTGTGCCTTCTTACGCCAAATTAGGGGATCAACAATATCGAGCATCACACACACATGACTAAGTTCATGCATGACTCTGATACCAATTGAAAGACTTAAGATACTATTCCAATAGACTAAGCTTTTAGGTGGAGTTACCCAAATATTTATAGCTGATGTTAGACTATTTGTTCAGATCCCAAGAACCTTTTCCTTCACATTTCTCATAAACTTTAAAGCATTTTTAGGACAGAAACGCTCAAGCAATTGTCTGGCTAGAAATGCTCAAGCTATTGTCTGGTTTATTTGATCAGAAAGAAACTTGAGATTGAAGTTACCCACAGAGTACAGTTCTACCAAAATTTCTAAAAGAATACTCTTCTGTTAATTCTGTGAGCTGTTTTGTTTCCCTTCATTTATCTTCTGATTTATATTTTTGTTCTATATTTTGTTTTAGTTCTTTTTCTTGTCTCTCACTGTTTTGTGAGGGACCAACTTTTTTTTTTTGCTGTACTTTTACCTTCTTCCCGAATAATACTTTAACTGGGCCTCTTTCCCCTTTTCCTCTAAAAAAACATAAACTGGGAATTTTGGTCCTTAAATTATAAATTAGCAGTCCTTTCTCTCTTTGGTTAGCTCTCACCGATTAGAGATTGAAATATGTGGAAATCTTCATCATGTGTTGTGTTCTAGATTTACATTGTGAACGAGGACGAAGACCACGATGGGAATAAGGTACCTCACATAGAAAAGGGATTTTTCTACATTTTAAGGGGGAAAAAACATTTTTCCTAAGGAAAAAAGCATTGAATCACAAGAAAGAAAAAAGGTTTTTTTTCAACCCAACTTGCACCACGTTGAAGCATTTAATCACAAGATTTCAAAAAAGTTTTTTTTTTTTTTCCTTTTCCCAATCCAACGATGTGTTCCTCGAACAAGGAATTTAAATAAAATTAGAATTATGTTGATTTTTCCAGTCATTTATAGACAGTTAACAATACCATTAGATTTCTGTAATTTATATTTTATTTTTTAGAGCAGAAAAAGAAAAGTCCAATACAGAGCTCGGAAATGAACACTCTTACAATCTCAAAAACAAAACAAAAAAAGACCTATTTCTAATTTTACAACAACGAGAACCACGCCTCCTTTATTCATTCCTTCATTACTTTATTTATATTTATTAAAAGCTCTGCATATTAAAAGCGGCCCGGCCCGTTAAGACTAGGCCTCACTTGTGAGCGGTGGCAGCAGCTGCGATCTTCTCGGCCTCGAGGTCCGCGGCCTGCTGCAGGAAATTGTTCCCATCGTCCTCCACCGCCATCTGGATCGGTGCGGATCCGAGCCCGTCGGCGATGGCGAGCAGGATCCGCCTCATCTCCGCCCGGAACTCCGGCAGGTCGACGGTGCCGCTGCCGTCGCAGTCGAACTGCTCGAAGATGGAATCGTAAAGGGCGGTGAGCTGATCCGGGGGGGTGACCACATCCATCCCGAAGTGGGTCTCCGTCAGCCTGAAGGTCTCGAAGGCCTTGCGGAGCTCCGAGCGGGAGAGGACGCCGTCGCCGTTGAGGTCTAGGGCGGCGAAGCGGGCGTCGACGCTCTTCTGGAAAGCGGACTCGTCGCCCACGAAGGCGCGGACTGTGGATCCGTCGAGGATGATTACTCCCATGGCCTGCGCCTCTCTCTCTCTCTCTCTCTCTCTCTCTCTCTCTCTGATTCTCTCCCTCTTCTCTCCTCGGGGGTAAAAGGAAGCCAGCGGCTGAGCTTGCGGTGGAAAATGCAATTGTATATTTGGGGAAGCTTTATCTGTTGTCGTTGGACCGAATTACGAATATGCCACACCGAAAAAAAATCTGGACATAAAAATAGTATTCTATTAATATTAGCCGTACGGAAATTTTGCTATTGAATTGACGTCAAGTCATAGTTAGAAAAAAAATTAAGCTTCATAATGTTTTCCATTTCGTTCATCTTTTGTTTAAATCAATCAAGTATGTCGTAAAAGCACTCCTTAGCAGAGAAAGATACAAATATCTCACAATAATCGTTTTAAAAAAAGTAGACCATTTCAAAAATGATGACAGCTAGTATATAGAAGATTGTGATCATGATCGCAGCCTCACAAAAAAAATCATATTTCTGAGGACTGCGATCATAATTATTGTTCTCATGAAAATATCTTATTTCTGAAAACTGTGACCATGATCTCGGTTCTTACAAAAATGTCATATTTCTTATGAGTGTGGTTATGATCGTGGACCTCTCTATTAGTATATGTTTCCGAGTCTTTATAAGACTGCGACTATGACCACAACTCTCATAATTTCTGAGTTTTTATAAGATTGTGATCATGTTCGCAGTTCTCTTTATTAGCACTACGATCATGACCGCATCCCTCACAAAATATCATATTTCTGAATCTTTATTAGGATTGCGATCATAATCGCAGTCTTCTTTATTAGTAGTATGATCGTGATCGTAGTCCACACAAAAATGCCTTATTTTTGAGTCTTTATTAAAGGACTGTGACAACAGTCGCAGTCCTCACAGAGAACTGTGATCATAAGTCGTAGTCCTTATATCAGCATCATCATCATCATCAGACCCCCCTCGTTCATCAACAACCGATCATGCCTAATGCTTTTCAGATCTAAAAAACATACCAATCACAAATACAAACAAAACACATCGCGAGCACGAACAAACGAAATCTGTAAAAAGTCGCCCCGCGGATTACTCTGCGTCCGGGAAAGATCAAGGGGAGAGCAACGTCGAGAGTGATGAGGAAGGATAAAAGAGAGAATGAAAATATATAAGAAGTGGTGATTGGAATAAATCAATTTATGTTGACATGGATGACTGTAGTAAAGAAAATTATGAACCTGAGTTTTTTTCCCTAATTATGAAGTAAAGTGTGTGGTTGTACGAAATTTTCCTAAGTATATCCTTCATCTCTTTTTATTTCTCACATTAATAAGAAACTCATGGTTTTTTTTTTTTTTATTATTAATCAGATCGTGATTTTTCTTTTCTTCTGGCTCTAGAACTTGAACAGTCCATTACCCACGCTTTGGCCTTATTTGTTGGCAAGAGTTTGCTAATTCTTTGAATTTTTGTTAAACGGCTTAATCTTGATAAGAGTTAGCAAGTACTATCTGAAAATCTCAAAATTTCACTTTTTAAAATCCAGTCAAAAACAACAAGTTATAGAGTCACTAATTCTCTCAAAATTTGAGCTGCATTTAACAAGTGAAGTCAGAGAGTGAGATTTAGTTACTCATTTAATTGTATGAAAATAAAGAGTTGGGAGGCGTTTTGAATAGTAACTCTTCAAAGCTGTGAAATGCTTTTTTTGTAATAAAAAGTGATAAAGATCACCTTGTTTCATTGCAGAGGGATTAATGAAATATTAAAAAAATATAATCTTTTTTCCGCTAATTAAATCAACCGTTGGTGAGATTTATCGGTGATTTTCAAAAAAATAAACTCGAAATCTGAAAATAAATATCTGCATTATAAAGTTTATACAAATGACACGTGTGAAGTTTGTGCTCCAATCAACTCAAGCGAAGCGGTGAAATCAACCGCTAGAGGCTGCCAAGAGCTGCTGGAAAGTTCGGACTAATTTATATTGACCGGTAACTCTTAAAATTGGAAGAGATTTCTCTTATTTTGATACAAGTCAAATCCAATTCATTTTAAGACTATACGACAAGATTTTATTTTATTTTATTTTCAAGGTACTGTGTGACAAGATTTGGAAGTAATTTAGGAGCTGTTTAGTTACAAGGGAGTGAGCGGAAGTAAGAAAATGGGAAAGTATAATTGCTCATTTTCTTATCTATCCAAAAATCGGAAAAAGAAAATAAGAAACTCTTTTTCCTTTTCTCTTTTCTTTTTTACGCAACAATTTTCTCACTTTCAGAGTGCTACAGTTAATTTTGTGGTGATGTAAATCTCATTTTAATAAGTTGTAGCACAAAACAGTTAATTTTTTGATCATGTAAATCTCACTTACATTCTAATTACAGTCTATTTTTTATTTTTCTTAATAAATTTTTATTTTAGTAATATTTTGCGATCAACTTTGTGGTCAATTTTTTCACTTCTACTTTCACATTACCATCCAAACACTGAAAAAGACAAAACATTTTTCAAATCACACTTTCCAATAACATCTAAACACCGAAAAAATTACTAACCAATTTCAAGTTTTAAAGAAAACTATTACTACTTCTTCACTTTCTCACTTTCAACCAAATGGACCCTTAGTCCTAGCGTTCCTTTCACTCGCCAAACAAGCCTACTGGCTTCTGTGTCTTTTTTCTCTATATATTTCGAATCTGCTAGAGTGTCCAAACAAATAAAATATGCGACGTCATTCTCTTCTCTTTATTCAACTACTATTATAGTATTAATATAGCACAGTACTGCAAAGTTCTCAAATAAATTATAAAGAAAAGTGAATAATGTTTTCTATTTAGAACTAAATCAAAAAAAAAAAAAAATCAACACACATATTTACCTTCACATGTGTACTATTTTATCAAAACTAACTATGTACTATTTTATCAAAACCAGTTGAAAGAAAATTTTCTTCTGTAACTTTTATAGAAATTTTTTACATCTGTCCTTCTGTTCATTTTCATCCAAAAAGCTCCTCTTATTCTTCTCTCATCTTCCCCCTATTTCATTCTTCTTCTTCATCTCTCACCTCTCTCTCCTACTTTCTCTTTCCTTTCCTCTTTATTTTTCTCGTCACACAGTTGTGGTCGATCAGTCGATTTCCATCACTATCGGCGATATTTGAGTTTATTTTATTTATTTATTTTTCGCTGTACCGACAGATGCTGCAGCAGACATTAACCCAATGGGCCAAGATCATCACCCGGGCATCAGGCCTTTGTTCGGCCGTTATCGTTTTGGATGGCGGGATGAGGATGAGCAAGCCAATAAAAAGCCAAGGTCCGGGGGCGGGTCTGAAACTCCATCAGAAGCTGACCCGCTATCAATCAGCCATGCTTGCGCTTTCCCACGTTCCCGCCCCCACCTCCTCCCTCGTTATCTCCTCCCCGAAATCCTAATCCCTAAAACCCTAATCCCCAAAACCCTAACCCTAACTCCTCCTCTTCTCCGCAATCGCTCCCCAATTCACAATCCCGATCCCCATCCAAAATTTCTCTGCTGCTCCTCCCCCCCAAATTTCCCCAGTCCAAGTCGCCGACCTCGTCGAGAAGGACTAATCCTTCCTCGATTCCGACTCCACCGGCTCCCAGCAATCTCGGATCGTCGCCGTCGCCGGAATTGGGGAGAACTCCAGGATTCTGATCTCTTTCCCGACCGTCGGGTTTGTGGACCGCGTCGCGGGCTCCGGGAATTGCGAGCTGATCGTGGCGGTCCACTAGTCGCTGTTCGTGCTGGCGATGATCAAGGAGATGAACGATGCCGTGAGGTGCTTGCAAGGGGGGATTCTAGATGTGGTGCCTGAGAAATTCTTGCCATTTGATGTGGTTTTCGCATGTTTTTTCCCTGGGTTGGGGTTTCACTTGATGAGCTGATGGGTTCGGCAGCGAAATGGTGCTCTCCAGGTTTTTGTTCTTGCTCATTTTCTTCTTTGTTTCTCAAAATGTTTGCTTTTTAAGTTGGATTAGATGCTAGAGGTTATAATTCTTATTAATCTGCAATTGTCATCTTATTCTAACTATTTCCCATCAAAATGGGGTTGATTCATTGGAAAACTTTGTTAAAATTTTAACTTCAGGTGTCCAAAAAGCTATAGCTTTTCTTTTGCAGTTTAAGTACATGTAACAAGGCAAACATTCCAATTTTCAGAAGCATGTTGAGAATTTGACAATTTGGAGTTTTTCTCGGTTGGATGAATCAAGTCCATTGCTTATGTCAATTCCTTTTTGTAAAAGCTTTTCCAAGTTGAATTGACAATTTTTCACTTTTAAGCATTGTGTGGCTTGAAGATATTTGCAGTTAATGCTGGTGGCAGTTTTGCAAGTGATTGAATGCACCATAGAGTAAAGCCACCAATGACGATGTGCATGTCTAAGAGTTTACATCAACAATTAATAAACATGATTCCGGTGTTAAATAAAAAGTTTGGAGACATGCCAAAACCTTAGATATTGATAGATTGAAACGAACTGAAAGTTCAATCACCAGAAAGACTCTGCTGTTTTAAAAACAGTGAGTTGTTGGGTTAATTTTTCTGAATATTCTCTCTTATCTACTTTTAAATTTTAAACCTTGTTTTTTTATTATCAAACTGCTTCTTTCTGTTTTTCCCCAGAAGTCTTTAATGGCAATGAAGTACAATGTTTACTGCAAAAGTTTAAATTTCAGCTCAATCAATTTGAATCTTTCATGCAGTTATTGCTAGCATCACATTTGTGTAATATGTTGCTTGACATTGTTCTAGTTTTATAGCTCAAACAGTACTAGCTGGAGGCATAAACCAAGAAAACACAATTTGGGCCTTACTGATAATTATCCTAGCGGAGAAACAGAATTTTTATTAGCTTTGAGGCTAGTTGGGTCTTACTGAGTTGGTTCTTTCTAGTTGAATTTTCTGATACAACTCTGTTAGTAGATGGACATTTAGTTGTTAAAAATTAATTTACCCTCATCATGTTCATAAAGTTGTGTCTTCTAATGTGATGCAACGACATGACTACCGTAGGATAAGGAATTGTCTGAACCCCCATTAAGTCCACTATGGTATCTGCTGCATAATCCACACACATGTGCATGCAACCTTAGAGACATGCCCATGATTAGGAAAGGACTAGAGAATCTTGAGCCTCTCCCTTGATTTCTTCCTTCTAAAATCTTTCTTTTGTTTCAGTAGGGGTGTGAATTTTCCATTGTTGTTAGGAAGTGAATGGAAGTTTAATGTTCTAAAAAGCAGCCAAGCACCTGTGTCAACTTTGCCGCCAGCTTGATGCATTATCTAGGGTTGGAGCAGCCATATTATGTGTGTATGGATCCCTCAACCCCTCTATCCCTGTTTCTAGAACGGTTGCCTGTTGTCCTCTAGCTGGCTTATGTATTAGCCAATAACTTAGTGGGAAGTCTTGATGAATGGAATAAGAAGTTTTGGAACCAAAATAATAATCTTTGATGCAGCAGTAGATTGTTGAAAATGTCAACACCTTCTCATGCTGAGCATCTTTTTTCTGCTTGCAGCTGATTTATCCTCATTTCCCCCTCATTGGGAGGAATAAGTAATTTGGTTACTTGACTGTTTGAAACCATTTCTGTATAACATATTCTGCGCCCCTCTCTCTAGTCTTTCTTAATGTGTTCTCTATTTGATATTAGATATTTTCTAAATCATGCAGCAGTGTCAAAGCATTACATTAAACATAAATGCTATATATGTTCATGTGAAGATCTTATGAATAAGCTGTCAGCTCTGCGCCTTTTTGTGTAAGGATGACCTCGTGCAAATAACCCTAATGTTACCTTTTAACTTTATAGAATGACGATAATGACATCGCTTTTTCCCCAAATTTTTGGCATTGGCTGCATGAATCCTTTTTCTTTTTCAGCCCTGTTAGATTCACATTTACTGTTTCTTTCTTGCTTCATCAGTCTATGTGCATTGAGGTCTAACTTGATTCTTTCTTGCTTTGTCAGCTACCATCTTGTTCACTCCTAACTGGCGCACTTGTTAATCAATCCCTTAACTTCATAATTTTACAAAATTTTAACAGAAAATTTCAAAAATCCTCCAAATTTTACTGATTACTTTCCTAAATTTTAACTTGCAATTACATCTCCATCTTTCTTTCTTTTTTTTTTGTGAGAATATTCAATTATTAAGTTATATCAAAATCTTCATGCATCTTGGTTTGCCAGCGACTACCTTAGGTTCAATCCTCTATAACAGGCTTCAATGTTATGCCATATTAACAGTATCTTCTGTAGGTGCGAGACTGGTTATCAGCTTTGATCAAGGGAGGGGCATCATTGAGCGAGAGCACTGGAAACGTTATCCTGACATTGTAACCTCCATCTTGGCTGACAAGATTATCTTGGAGAAAGTAGCAAGTGATCACTCCTTCCAGATAACGGAATTTGTTGATGAGTCTGATCTTTACCTTGCTGTATTGAAAGCAATCTAAACTGATCAACACTTGTTATTTTGATGTGTTTCCTATGTTCTCTTTTTGTAAAATTAACGGCTTTCTTTTAAAGAAAATGAGAGCATAGTCTAGAATCATATGAGGTTATCTTGTATTCAAACACAAGTAGTGTGAATAGTTTCTACATCACAAATTTTGCTCAAAAGAGTACTGGGCATGTTCTCTTCTTTTCTAAATTTTCTCATCTTTTTATTTTTCATGATGTTAATTATTCTTCTATTCTCAAAGAAAATATGAGCTAGTCAGGTATGTTGGATTAGATGATAACTCGGTGTTGCGTGTGGATGTAGTTACTATTGAACCTGGACATCTGCAACACTGTATTGCTGCATTCCCATGAGATGATAACTGGTGTTATATATTGTTTGTAGCATTATTTTCTATTGAAAATTTGTCATGAAATGTTGTGTTGTGCTGTTATAAGATTAGAGCTAAGATTCTAACAGCTAATAAGAAACTCCCTGGATTTAGCTAATTATAATGTAAGCTCTTGTTCAGTTGTGCAGATGTGCTAAAGAGACTCCCTATTTCTCTAGACGGAAGAGGCTAAGACAATATAAGTAATCTATTCTCTCTGGTCGTTCTCTTGAATTTTAATTAGTACTAATAAGAATTTCAATGAACCATTTCAATGGACAGTCACGCATTACTCTATTATAAGTCTATTTTACTTCCGAAAGAAATAGCTGGCAACTGCATCTGCATGATCAATGCAGATTAAAACTTGTATTATTTTTACTGTGTTTCATTCTAAATTTTGAAGTTATTGACCTGCTACATTGCGAACAGAATGCGGATCAAATCTTTTAAGATCCGATCTAAAAATATAGATTCATATGAAAGAGTCAAAATCAGAGGCAAGCGGCGAGTTCATTTGCGGGAGCGAACCACCCCCCGCAAGAGCGACGCGTACGCCACCTCTACATGCAGACTGAACAGCCACGTAAACACCACACGCTCGCATCTCATGCCACGTCCCCTCACACGCGTCTGCCCCCTCCCGCTACTCTTTTGGCCTTATAATCTCACCGCTTCAATTTCCCTTGTCTCCCCTCATCGATCCTATCCTCTTCTTTATTCTTCTTCTCGCTTCTCCATCCTCAGCGCTATAAAGTACCGCATTCCACAACGCAGCAGCAGCGGCATCCTTCACCTCTCAAAGAGGAGCTCTTCTTCTCTTCTTCACCACTTCTCGTCCTCCTCCTCGTCGAGAACTAATCACATCTTCATCAGAATGGCTTCCGGTGGCGGCCAGCATTTCCCTCCCCAGACCCAGAAGGCCCAGCCCGGCAAGGAGTACGTCATGGACCCCACCCCTCAGGCCGCCTCCCACGACTACAAGCCCGCCAACAAGCTCCATGTAACTACTCCCAGTTCTCTCTAATCTCGCAAGCAAAACATAACCTTTAGCGCATATCTTGCAGGGAAAGGTGGCGCTGGTGGCGGGCGGCGACTCCGGCATAGGCCGTGCCGTCTGCCTCTGCTTCGCCATGGAAGGCGCCACGGTGGCCTTCACCTACGTGAAGCCCCAAGAAGACAAGGACGCCAACGACACCCTCCAGCTCCTAATACTAGCCAAGAAAGATGCTGGCGCCAAGGACCCCATCGCCATCCCGGCCGACCTCGGCTTCGAGGAGAACTGCCGGAAGGTCGTGGAGGAGACCGTCAACACCTTCGGCCGCATCGACATCCTGGTCAACAACGCGGCCGAGCAGTACGTGTCGATGGACCTGAGTGAGATCAACGAGGAGCAGCTGGAGCGCGTGTTCCGCACCAACATCTTCTCCCACATCCTCACCACAAAATACGCCATCGAGCACATGGGTGAGGGGTCCTGCATCATCAACACCAGCTCCGTCAACGCGTACAAGGGGAACCCCAAGCTGTTGGACTACACTGCGACGAAGGGGGCCATTGTTGCGTTCACGAGGGCGCTCGCGCTGCAGGTGGTGGACAAAGGGATTAGGGTTAATGGGGTCGCTCCCGGGCCCGTGTGGACCCCGCTGATCCCGGCCTCTTTCCCTGAGGACGCGGTGAAGGAGTTCGGGAAGTCGGTGCCGATGGGACGCGCGGGGCAGCCATACGAGATCGCTCCAAGTTACGTGTTCCTGGCGTCCAGCGACTCGTCGTACATCACCGGGCAGATGCTCCACCCCAACGGCGGGACCGTTGTCAATGGCTAAGCAAAATCAAGCACCGGGGTTCTTTTCTGTGTGTGGTAGCATGGTGATAATATAGTACAAATAAGTGCGGTGGTGTTTTGTGGTGTTTGGCAGTGTGATGTAATTAGCTGGCAGCTGAAGTATGTTGGGTTAGTGAATGATAAATATATATAATATAATAAAAATATATATGGAAAGTTGTTTGCAAACGCCAAAGATTAAAATTGAGACTTATCTTCGCAAACGCCAGAAAGTAACAATTGGGTGTTCTACAAGAAAAGAAATTAAAAATTCTAAATCGAGAAAAATAAAAATACGAGATTAGAAGGGACATGAGTCGATGACTGGCAACGGAATTTTCATGGTGTACCCCAAAAATTGAAACGGAGCATACATCTCCTGTGAGCTGGCACAGTCTGAAAGTGAGATGATATAGCAATCAAATCCAGAGTCCAGTAATGGCTGCCACCACTCTAAATATTGTAGTCTTTCATAGGTTCATGGATCATAGCTCAAACAAGAATATAAAACAACTAGAATAGATGACTACATCAGTAAGATGGAAAGCACTAAAAGAATGCTCAATGAAATTCTAGAATTTAAGCGTCTAACATCAGATATATTAAAAACAATAATGAAAAATGATAATTAAGATAACAATTCAAGAATATTATTTCCCTACATTAAGCAAAAGACATGCGTGCGCGATATCACTGATCTTTCTTCACAAAGTCTCCAAATCCCCTACCACTTTCCATTTAAATGAGATCGCCTTTGCCAAAAACTCAGGATTCATTCTTCTCCCTAAAAGCTTTCCAATTAGGGCAGTTCCACTTCGATCTCGCAGCCTGCAACTTCTCCGGTGAGGTCACCACAGCATCTGAGAACGCCTGCTTCAGCCTATCCAGCTCCTCCTCCGTGACTCTCTTATCAGATCGGCTGCCGATCTGCCTTCCTCGTGCAACATCAGCCCAACCTTGCTTCTTCACCGAAGCTGGCATTTCCTCGTCAATTTGAGAACCACAACCAGAAGATGAACTCTGAGGATCTGAGGGAAAAGCATTTTTTGAGGACTGAGACTTGGAAAGGGGAAAGAAAGGCTTTGAGATGTTGGAATTGAAGAATATAAAGGTGAATCTTCGAGTTGAATTATGGCAAGATCCGTTGATGGAATCAACCGGATGATGGTTGGAGTGTGTTCTCCTTCCATTTGTGATGAACGTGGTATATTCACATGTTCAATTCCGACTTCGAATGAATGAGATATTCAATTCCAAAGTTTGCCTAATTCAAAGCCAAAACGGGACTAAAGGTGGCTTAAAGCATTTAGTCCCACATTGGCCGTGGGATGGAAGTTTGTGGTGTATATATAGAGAAAATTGAGAACAAAGGGCGTGCCCTTTGGGTACTTGGAGTTTTCGCGCGCGAAAAGGAGGGAACTATGCACGTACGTACGTGCGCGCACGCGCGCCGCCGCTGGCGGCGGCGGCGGCCGGCCGGGTCCGGGTCCGGGTCCGGGCTTGGGCTTGGGTTTCCCTACCTGGCCTGATTCTTTTTGAATCGGGTCGCAGGTTATGAACCAGTCCAGGCCAGATCCAAACGGTGCGAACCAGACCCGCTCCGCCAACAGTTGCGAACCAATTAGACAGCCAACGGGTGCGAACCAGTTGGACTGCCAAAGGTTGCGAACCTGTTGGCTAACCAAAGGTTGCAACGGTTGGGTCGAAAGGGTGCAACCTTTCGTTCGGGTTCGAACCTGTTGGGCCCTCCTATTCCGCTATATAAAGGACTCCATGTTCTCAATTGAAAGACGAACCAAATCTGAGACTCTTTCTCTCTTTGAAAGATCTCTCTCTCTCTATAAGTTCAGACTTCGGTTCTGAACTGGGCTCCAGCGAAGTGGGGAATCCACGACTTCCAGAGCGACTTCCAACGAAGTGGGAATCCGCGACTTCCAAGTGAAATGGGAATCCGAAGCAACTTCCTAAAGGAGATTCTACCAAAAAATTCTTCAACCTTCCTACGTCCTCAACAGTGGGTGTTCCTCCAAAAGAGTAAGACAAATATTCATTTGAAATTTGTCGTTATACCGCTGTTTTGCTAATCCTGTGTAGGTACTGGTTGACTACGGTTCGACCGTACGGTGATTTGGTAGTGCTATCCAAATACCGTGAAGAAGTGTTGTATCTTGGGAGACCAGCGTCCATTATCCCGTTAGCACCGGTGCGGGGGACGTAATTGTCTTAAGGAGATTCGCTGTAAGCGTACCTCACTTCAAATACTGTATAAGTGGACTAAGTCCTTTATACAGGGGATATACTCTACAGTATATCGAGATTGACTTAGATTTAATCTAAGTGTTACTGTATAAGTGGATTAAGTCCTTATACAGGGGATATACTTTACAGTATATCGAGACTGACTTGGATTCAGTCTAATTGGTGCTTAAACCAAGGAAGGAAATTGAAAGGTGGTTCTTAAATTAAGGAACGTTCTATTGAACGGAAAACCTCCCACCTGATATTTGCCGACCTGGCCAATTAGATTGTTGATATCTCAGTGATCTTGATAAGTTGTCAGATTGATTCTTGTTAAGCAGAATACCCAACATGAGATTGTCACAGGCTCATTTTATCCGGTGACTGTTTGAGAGAACCTGTGTCTATTTCCTCTCGCCATCTCCACCTGCAATCAAGATTGGAGGGAGAACTTGCAAGGAATTTTTTAAGAACAAGAAGAAGAATTTTGGGAAGATAGAATTGAGCTGTAAATGTTCGGATGACAGCTAGGGCATCCAATTGCTTACAAACTCAAAAACAATTTTATAGAAGATTATCTCTAAAAAGCTCTTTGTAAGAAAAAGAGAGCCCGCCTTTTATAGAGTTTGAACCTCGTATCGGTAATCGGGTATTATTTTCTTTGGCCCAATTACCCGATTCGCACGCAAATCTTATTAAAAAAGAATCAACGGTCAGAATCTTTCCAAATTAGATCAACGGACTTTGTTAGTTTTCAACCAACTTAACTGTCTCTTCCATTTTCTTGTAGCAGCCCTGATACTCTGATACCCATCTCCGCTGTGCTCCGCTCCTTCTCCGGCCATCTCTGCCCTGTGCTGCCTTCGGTGCCGCTTCAAGTCTGAACCGTATCAGAGATCCCCGGCACCAGCGGCCGAGGATCGGCGGAAAACCTAATTTGATTAACATCCGAGGCCATTGAGCGCTTTTAAAGCATCTTTTAATTGCGGGATCGAGCAAACCCTACTTTTTTTCCTTTTTTTCTTTCTTTCTTTCTTTTTTTTTTTTTGAGCGTATGTATATTTTCCAGTCTAATCTAAGCCCCTTGAACCAAGCTTGTTTTCGCACACAACTATCCTCTGAACCTTCACAATTTGCTATAAAAGGGGGGGAAATTCAAAGGATTGTACAGAGCAGCGATGTACAAATATGAGAGAGAGAGAGAGAGAGAGAGAGAGAGAGAGAGAGAGAGAGAGCAAAGCCTTTCAAGTTTCAAGTATATTACCTCTAATGGGCAATACTTCAAACAAGTGGTGTCCTCTCGCACTGATCCTGAACGAACTTGGAGATACCATATCAAATTAAGTTACAAAACTAAGATGGTCTCCAAATGTTCCAACAATCTACAAAACAAATAAATAAATTATAAATAAATACATAAGTAAATAAGAAGAGTTGGGGAATTGCAAGCACTAGCTCCTGGAGTACTGCAAATATAATCGGTGGATTAGTCCTTCAGAAATATAAAATGCAGCAGACGTGACGAGTTTTCAAGTGATTAACTACATTATTAGATCTTGTTGATCTCAACTGGGAAGCCCATCGCCTTCCATTTTTTGTTTTAAGCCTTTATTGTTTTTTGAAGTTTTGCAAATATACCCCTATACTTTGCAATTTTAGTAAAGCTGACCGGAGGGAGATTTTCTTTGATAACTCATATAGAAATTTTATCCGTCCATCCGTCTTTATCCGCGAGAGAGAGAGCAGTGTCGACCAACTCCTTCCTCTTCGTTCTTCCTCTTCCACCTTATCTTTCCCTTTCCTCCTCCTCCTTCTTCCTCTTCCACTTATCTTTCCCTTTCCTCCTCCTTCTTCCTCTCCCATCTTATCTTTCTCCTTACCACTCGGTCAGTTTCTCACCGACAATGACAGTATTTTAGTATATTTCTTCTCGCGTTATTGTCTTTGTCATAGGCCTTAATGTTTTTAACTTATGTGGCAAATATGAAATTTCTTTTCATTAGTGGGTATCTAAAAAGGCATAAATACCTTTAGGTGCTATCAGAACTCAAATGCCACATCTGACGATAAAAATAAACCCGCTCTCATCGTAAGGGCTGTTTGGATGTAAGGAAGTGAGCGGAAGTAAGAAAATGAGGAAGTGTCATTTCTCACTTCTCTATATATCCAAACACCAGAAAAGAAAAATAAGAAAACTCTTTTTTTTTTTTTACACAACCATTTTCTCACTTTCAGAGTGCTACAGTTAATTTTGTGGTCATGTAACTCTCATTTGTAATAAGTTGTAGCACAAAAAAAGTTAATTTTGTGATTATGTAAATCTCACTTGTATTCTAATTACAGTTTAATTTTATTTTTCTTAATTAATTTTTATTTCAATATTATTTTACGATCAACTTTGCAGTCAACTTTTTCTCTTTCACTTTCATATTACCATCTAAACACCAGAAAAGACAACATTTTACAAATCACACCTCCCAACAACATTCAAACACTGAAAGACTTACTAACCAATTCTCCAGTTCCAAAGAAAACTATTACTGCTTCATCACTTCCACCACTAACTAAACAGCCCCGCATTCAAGCCACATCTGATGAAATCAAGTCCAAAAACTCTCTGGATAGGCTCTGGAATTTCTGTAGGAAGCACTCTGGATTCGCCCATGGCTGGCCAATTTAAGCATTATCTGCATCGTCCTGTTTCTTGGAGGGTGATGTACTGATGGCTGCAAAAATTGTGATGTAATTGTGTTATCAATTGAAGCACTCTCCCTTTGCGTCTCTTACTAATGGCACATAACCATAGTCATAGATTACAATGCATGAGATCTTGTGAGACTTCATCGATTACATTCCTTTTGCAAGGTTGGAGATGTGAGAGAGTACTTTCAGTTTACAGTTTGATGAATTCATGCACATTAACAAGTCTTTTGAACTTTATAGTTTTCCTCGAAAGGTTTCAAATGCTCAGTCACTGTCATTTTTTTTAACAAAGATCGTTATCAGTGAAAATGGGGCACAGCTATTCTACATCGCCCCCTAAAGCAGCAGGTAGGAACACAATAATTGACTCAACTACTCCAATAAATCTATAACATCTACTTCAGAAGAACAAATCATCTTACATGAAAGCAGTTCCTTCAACAGCAGACGATGTAGGTAGATTGCAAAGCACATCTACATCTTCATTTATGAAAATGGTTCCATGTAAATGTCGGAAAAGGATTAACATCATACAGGGCAAAGAATAAGCAGAAAGAAATGACAATATAGAACACTCGCAGTTTTTTTTTTCTACAATCCAAACTTACAGAGCACAAACTCCAAAGCAACATAACTGGAAAAAAATATACTAATTTTTTTGAGAAAAAGATTATTTCTTTCACCAAATACAAGTGCTCACACTTTCACACCAAGGCAGGAATACCACTCCACAGCATCCTTCTTTCACCAATTATCATCATCTTATATAATGCACTCAGAAAATTGAAAATCTAGCACCATTGCCAGAAGAGAATAAGCTGTACTCCTCAATTGCCGTGTCGTCCTTCGAGCAAGCAATATCAGCCTGACCTGCAGCTGATTTTGGAGTTGATCTACTTTCTTCTTTCAGGGACACCGGAAATCCTGTAGCTGCCACCATAGGACCACCGAAATGAAACAAAGAGAAAGATGAACTATCATCATGTGGTCTAGAAGCATTCCCTGCACTCCCATTTTGCCCACTTGATGGTGGTTTTGACGGGATCGGCCTATCTGGAAATTGCCTTTCAAGAGGACTCAGTCTTGATACCGGCTCGGCAACACTAAAATTCTTCATCTGCTCTTTGCGGCTTGCAACATATACCCTGTTATTAGGCTGGTACAGGGAATGGTGTCGTGCATTAAACAAAGGAGTAGATATAGCCTGTAGGGGATTGGGATTATACTGCATTCCAAACTCTGACGTGTGAGCTACAGGTAAACTGTAACCAAGAGAGTCTGGGGGGAAAACAAAGTGGTTAGGCTGGGAGAATGGCACCATTCCATTCGGAGAAGCTTGCCAAGAAACTGCACTTCGGCTGTGATACCCAACAGCTGAAGAAGAGAAAACTGGCATGTGAATGCTTTGGTCATGAATCGGTAGAATGTGCCGGTGCTGAGGTGGCATGACAAATCCAAAGCCCCCATTATCAGAAATTTGAGCAGCTTTTATTGGTTCCTCCCTTGGAAAGTTGGCTGCCACGCAACCGGCCACTTCAAATTCAGCACTTGTCATGAAAGAACTGCCCCCATTTGTCCTGCACTTGCTATGTGAGGTATCATCTCTTCCTTCTGATTGTGGGCTAACATCTTCAGAATCTGAAGTTGATGAAGATTCACCGTTTTGAACACCCGAAGAGGTGGTGCTGCTGTCTCCCTCACTAAGACATGATGAACAGTTGTCAGAACTAGAAGAGCTCATTGTGGGATCACCACAACTTGTGCTCATGGGAGATGATACTGCACCATCCTTTGAGTAGCAATCAGACTTTGTCACTGTAACAAATCCAGTACTGGAAGTAGTTCTATCAGACACACAGCTCTCATGATTACTCATGGTGTCATCTTTGCTCAGATTGCCAGAAATCCCAGATGAGTATTCGGTGTCAGCATTTTCAAATTCAAGTCCCTCAGATTGATTGGCTGAAACAGCGGCTCGTGAATTAATATCAGAACCTGAATTGCCTCTGGTGCCCCTCCTCCGAGCATCCATAGGCTCCCATACTTGCCTTGTATGGATAATGTCTCTTCCAGGAGCACTGGAAGAAAGCTTTCCTTTGGGCATGACACAATTATCTGGAATGAAACACCCATGACTATACTTGCTACCACGATATGATGGCCGCGGCATATCCATTGTTGCCTCTGTTTTATTTGTGATTGATCTGATGGTAGGGATGTGATACCCATCCTTTGGCCTGTAATCAGCATTTTGGCTGCAGCTGCAGGACTGAAGGTCATATCTATCACGCAACCTGTCGCTCGACCAGTGGTATTTCTCACTGAACTTGGGATAGCAACTTCTGGTGTTTGTCTTGACAAACCTTTCCCTCAACGGCTTGTGCCCTCCATTCATCAATCTGGACGAATGCGTTGACATTGTGTCAGATTCATCATGACGAACACTACCCTCATACCACTTGGATGCCTGACCAGGAAGAGAATCCTTTTTCATCAACCTCAATTTCCTCCTCGATGATTTTGATTGCTCAAGTATAAATGAGCCATTGATGTCCCTAACACCAAACTCTTCATCAACATGACACTGGTGTCGTGCACTATCACTCTTCAGGTTCTGTGCATCATTACATCCATTTGAGGACTGCTCATCTTTAATGTCTGGAGATATGGGCCTGTGTGGAGTGATAACTTCCCCTGGATCACTAACTGAATCCCCAGAGTCCACAGTGGTAGGTGAAGAGCCATCATGAGTACTTGTGGGCGAGTTATTTGAAGATGTTAGGGGAGTAACATGGAGCGAGTTTGATTCA
Organism: Agave tequilana; assembly: GCA_038442645.1. Classification (NCBI taxonomy): domain Eukaryota; kingdom Viridiplantae; phylum Streptophyta; class Magnoliopsida; order Asparagales; family Asparagaceae; genus Agave; species Agave tequilana. The sequence continues at coordinate 58,929 of JAVJIF010033267.1, read as the reverse complement.
CTGTGTTTTCTTTCTCTTTCCCTTTCCTTTCCCTTAAGCCTCTCCTTTCTACGAAGCTTTTTCTCACGTTCTTTCATTTTCCTCCTCTCTCTTCGTTCTTCTTCTTCACGTTTTTCTTTTTCTTCTTCTTCGAGAAGTTTGATCTGTTAGATGATCCGTTAGGTCATTGACATCCCTCAGAAATAGTTGTTATTTCATACAGACTAGCTAGAAATAAAAGAGTATCAAATACCTGCTTCTCTAATGTAATAATTTCTTTGCAAGCAACATGAACGCGCTCTTCCAGCAACTTCAAGGCAAGAGAAACAAATATGCTATGTGCATTCTGTCGGGCTGTACCTTCCCTGAAAGCTTTCTCGACCTGGAAATACATTAAATTTCACTTCAAAACAAACTATGCATAAAATGAAATTAGGAGAACTAAAGCCGCAGTACTCGCACCACTTCCATGTTCTTTGGGTTTCATTACTACAATTAAATTTTAAGTGCTTACAGAAGTCGCTAAACGTGATAGCATTGTGACAAACAAACATTTTCTACGTTGAATTGTATTAAGAGGATTATTATTCTAATAAAGATTTAATGTGCTACCAACCAAATGCTGCTATGTTACTCTGAACTTTGAGCTATGACACCTATAAACAACAGAAGGCGAATAATTAGATCTATATGCCTACAAAGAAAACAAAGTAGAAAAGGCAAATGTCTGTACTACCAGTCACACAACCACATTACACCGTTGCAACAAAGGTCCTAGATCCTTAAGAGGAGCTTCTTGTATATTACAAACGGTAACTGCTTAAGAGGAGCATCTTGTATATTACAAACTGTAACTGCTTGCAAGTATTTCAGGTAGACTACAATACTTCCATGCATGTGAGCCACATGTGACCAAAAGAACATTATGTCATCCTAGTATGAGCACAACATATCCCAAAAATACAGCTTAAGTTACTTTTATTGTTGGCCCAAAGGCCCATCACTCTAGTTTTAATGATTAACTCATGTAGTTATAATACTAATGATCTTGTGTTTAATTAGTCTCAGATTTGTGATCAAGATCTTAGTAGGTGTTTAGCTTCAACAAAGAATTTAAAGTCAAGTTTTGGAGCTAACACGGTTTGATTCAAGAGCCTATGCATCAAGACCACATCAAGCACTCAAGAGGAGTCTAACTCTTTAGATCAAAGTTTGGACCAAGTCAAGAAGGAGAAGAAGACTTCAAGTGAAGACTTCAAGAGAAGACTTGAGTCTAGATTTGTTTTTATTAAGATTTTGTTTTAGATAAAATGTAAATGATAGAATAGTTGGTGGATTGCTCAAGTATACCATATACACTCACACAAGATTTGGATGTGTTTTCATAAAAGAGTTTTCATTTTGAAAAAATACCGTTTTGATTTTTGGAGTTTAATATATACATGTGTTTTAATCAAAACGTATTTTAGTGCTTATTGTCAAAAACATAGATATTTCATCATGTATGTGTAGTGGATCATATCCATACACTCTATGCTTTAAAAGTGTTTAAAATATCTTGTTTTTGTATTTGAAGAAGTTTTGAAAAAATCTATTTTGAAAAATACAGATTTTGTTTTATGCCAAAATTTCTAAGTTACAAAAATAGTTCAAAATGTTTGTAACATATTTTGATTTTACTCACACATGTTTGTATATCAAAGTATAATACTGAAACTATTTTTGTTAGATTTTATGGGATTTTATTTAAGTAAAAAAGCCAAGTTTTAAATCCCTAAAAAGTTCTGTTCTGGCTTCTGCCGGTCAACCGGGCCGGTCGACCGAGCTAGGAGTCGGTCGACCGACGTGCACAAACGTGCACGCCAGGTTTGGCTGGAGGGCTGGTCGACCGACCCGGTCGACCGTCCAGAGAGCTCTGCTCTCTGGAAAGCCCCGGTCGACCGGGTCAGTCGATCGGCAGAGAGTTCTGCTTTCTGTTCCAGGCCACGGTCGACCGGGCCGGTCGACCGAGGCTCCAACGGTCGGACTTCTGACCGTTGGCGGTCGACCAGGCCGGTCGACCGACAATCGTCCAGGCCGGTCGACCGACAGTCGTCCAGGCTGTTGTTTAGCCCCAACGGCTAGTTTTTTCTAGGCCTATAAAATCGGGGTTTCTTGAACTGTTTTCAACAAGATTTTTGGAGAGTTTTAAACCTAGATTTTTCCATCTATTTCAGAAGTTTTCTCCACTAGTTTGAGAGCAAATATTTTCAGTTCCAAAGGAAGTTTATCAAAAGTGTTTTCAAAAGTGATTCTTGAGTTTTTCACCATAACTTTCATCCTTGTTTTTCTCACAATCACTTGAACTATCCATTGCTACACTTATCCTATAAGGATCTTTACTGTGAGAGGATTTGAGGTGATCAAAGTGTTTAGATCACCAAAGCTTACATCTTTGCTTTGAGGAGGCGGACTTGTGTGTTCGCGGTGTTTCGAGTTCTAGTGAGAGCTTATTGTAGAGGTGCGGCCTCGGCAAGCTAGTAGGCTTGCGGTGTGTTGTTCTTGCGGGAACAAGAGAGGGACTAGAGAGTCCAAAGAGCTTGTAGGTGTTGCGGCACCAAGTGATCCGGTGGGATCGATTTTAGTGGAAATCCTTCATAGTGTTGAAGGCGGGGACGTAGAGCAAGTGTGCTCGAACCTCGAAACAAATCTCCCGTGTTTGCGATTGCTCTCTCTATCTCTTACTTGTTTATATCTTGCACGCTCTTATTGTCTTTAGCTTTATATGCTTGATATATATTTGTGCTTATATTGTTATATGCTTGGGAATTGTTTGCTAACACTTGTATTCAACCAAGAGAGCCAACACGGCACCTCAACTCTTATTTAGAGGAATCTTGAGGAGTTAGTCCAGAGCCCTTCACGGAGAATTCGGCTACACTCTTGTGTTATACTTAGTGTATTTAGCTTAAGTATTTTTTAGTTTGCATAAATAGTTTTATTCCGCATTAATTGACCATTAGATTAGCTAGTCACCTATTCACCCCCCCTCTAGGTGATTATAATTGGTATCAGAGCCAAGTGCTCTTGATTTGGGTCTTACAACCTAGAGATAAATATCCTCATTTATAGCTAATCACAATATTTGTACACACACATGGACTTCATGTCACCTCCCACATTTGACATTCTTAACATCCAAACTTGGAAGGTTAAGATGTCTATGTACCTCAAAGGCCTAGGCATTCATGTTTATCTTGCTACCACTAAAGATTCATATGTTAAAAATAGCAAGTATATTGAGGTTAACTCAAAAGCCATTCGTGCTTTGAAGATTACCCTAAACAATGATTATTTATGTAGGGTTGCTAATCTTGATTCGGCTTTTATAGTATGGAACACCATCATCTCCCTTCGCGAACAAGAACAATACTATGCAGGGAGTAATTCGGATGTTGGAAGTGAAGCTTCCAATGTATGCTACATGGTCCAAAGAGATAACCCCCTTGAGGTAAACACCGAATCCGAGTTAGAAGAGGATGTTGATATGTCCTATAATGAACTTGAATCTTTTTGTCAACAACTCTTAGAAAAGTATGAAATGCTTAAAAAGGATAATAAGAAAATGAAAAATAAATTTGATTGCATGTTAAAAGAAAAAGATTCTTTTCAAACTAAATTTGAAAATGTTTCAAAAGAAAATGAAAGTTTGAAAAATGAAAATATTTCCTTGCTTTCTAAATTGAATGATCTTTGTGAAGGAAACACCTCTTTGAAAAATAAAATTGTTTTGGTGGAAAAACAAACAGAAGTTGCTTTGCAAGAAAATAACTCTTTAAAAAGAAAAATGGTTGAAAAAGAAAAAGTTAATGTTTCTAAAAAGAATAAGATTGTTGACCATGCCTTTCATGCTACTACTAAAAATGAAGTTAAATTTTTGAAAAATAAAATACATTGTTTGAGCTCAACTTTGAGTAAATGTGCTTTTAACCATTCTAGATTGGAGTCCTTGTTTTCAAAGAAACAAGCTCCACATGTTCATGCACATCACCCACAACATGCTTATGCACATTTTGCACGCCATGATTATACTCATTCACATATGCATAGTAGAGTGTATAAATGTGCACATTGCGGCCACAAAGGCCATTTAGCAAGATTTTATTATCATAGAATTAATTCTTTAAATTTTGCTAATAAGAATGTTTGGGTTCCTTACAATGCTACCCTCGTGGACCCAAAAAAATGGGTACCAAAATCCCCACCTTTTTGTATTTGATGTAGGTGCGGGCTCTCACAAAACGTGAAAGAGTTGGTGCCTTGATGGTGGATGCACATGGACTTGATGAACATACATTTGATGCACCTCTATCAAACCATGTTTTGGAGATTTGGAGTATGGTTCTTATATTTTGGTAACTATCTCTAAACTCCTTTTATTTACATGCTTTAATATATATACATATATGATTTTAGCATGTTTTGTTTTTATCATTATGTTTTATACTTCATGTGGTAAATACTAGTTTAGATGTAGTTTTTGTCAAAACTTAGATATATACTTGTACAAGTAGTGAGTAACATTTGATTCATATATATTTGCACTTCATTGTTCATTTGTACTCACTATATGCACATGTATAGCCTAGTTTTGATGATTTCCTCATTTACACTTGTTTTGCCTATTTACATGTTTTACTTCATGTATATGTTATTTTTGTTCAAAACTAATAAATATACATGTATGCCCCTTGAGTCATTTGCCTTCATGCGATTTATATTATGGACTCTTTTTATATTTGAGATATGTATGCATATTATTAGTTTTGGATAAATCATACATATACCTAGAAGTATATTTTTAGATGAAAAATAAATTTTCATGATTTTTCATACGTGTTTGATAAAATGATATTTATGTTTATCTTGAGCTTCATTGATTACTTTCATGATAATGCTACTCACATGATTATTGTACACTCACATTTTATTTGTTTTACTCATGACATTGTTTTCATGAGATATTTTGAGCCTTACAGATTTCGAGTGTCAATTCTTGTGTTTTTAGCATGCTTCATGGACTCATATGATTTGATTTCATGTTTGAAGGATCTTTAACTAGTTTTTCAAAAATTATTTTTAACTAGTTATTAATTCTTCATTTGGTAGTATTTTCACTATAAAAATATTTCAAACTCTAGTTTTTGAAAGCCCCTACCAACCCCGTTAAGGGCGGACGGATGGGCGAGCATGCCTTGTATGCCTTATTGAAAATCTTTTATCTTGTGCATGAAAAGGGTGGATTTGTATGAGTTATACACTAATTTCACATCATAGTTTTAATTGGTATCACAATTGACATATTTTGTATACTCATATTTTGTTTTCTATATACGTATACTTTAAATTTCAAATAATATCAATTTCTATTGGTATTTTCATTTTCATACATATATATGATTTGTTTGTGCTTGATTTACAAGATATTTACATGTTTAAAGCACAAAGTATGTTTATGCTAAGCTTAATTCAAATCTTGATTTTCAATTGGTATCTCAATTGGTATTTTAATAACCTTATACATTATTTTCAATATGTATTTTTATTAATATCATAATTTACAATAAACTTCAATTGGTATATATTTAATTTCAATTGGTATCCATATATTTCAATTGATATCAATATGTTTCAATTTCCAATTAGATTTAAATTTCATTTGGTATCAATATGTTTTTACCTACTTGGTATCAAAATTTATCATGTGTTTCTATTGGTATCAAAATTTGATGCAAATTTAAATTGGTATCAAAATATTTCTTTCATTGGTATCAAAATGTAAAAATGTTTAGATTTCAATTTTTCAATTTCAATTGGTATCACAAATTCCCTATTTCATATGGTTTCTATATCTTGTGATATCTTGATTTGTTGATTTAAGAACAATTCAAAATTTGTATTGTTTATTTACAATTAGTATCTTAAAAATTTTGTTTATTTACAAAGGTATCTCAAAATGTGTTTTATTACCTTGAGTAAACTTAAAAATTTGTTTCTAGTAATTATCAAAAATTTGATTTAAAAATGTTTTGATATGTATTGCCTATATACAAGGGGAGCTTAACATCTCTTCTATATATAGATTCATGTTGAGTGTATCTTATATTGAGGAGCTTGACAACTCTTCTTTATGCGATACACGTGTGTAGGGGGAGCTTCACATCTCCTCTTATGCATTATGTGAATTAGGGCTTGTCTCATCCCTTCTTCATGTAATGCATATATGTAGGGAAGTTAACTTAACGTCTTCCTCTTCATGAATGTATATCGCATATATCTCTTTAGTGGTTGGCTTGATTTCACCCCTTTATTGATTTTTGTTTCGGACAAAAAGGGGGAAAACATTGCTTTGTGTTTACTTTAACTCCTTTGTTGATGATTAACAAAAAGGGGGAGAAGTATTTTAGTATATATGCGTGTTTTTTCCTGCTTTATACATAAAGAGGGAGAAAGATTTTGGGTTTATGCATGTTTATGCATTGTGTTTATGCATCTTTTGTTTTACAAAATGGAAAATGTTTAAACAAAAAGGGGGAGAAAAGTTTTTGGAAAAAGGATTTTGGATTTGTGTTTTGTCTCTCACCTTTGATGCATGTATGTTTGTTTAGATATTATGCACTTCATTGCCATATCTTATTTATTTATTGTTATGCATGAGTTAAGGGGGAGCTTCTTTGAAGCTTTACTTTAATCCATGCATATATAACTCCATGAGTTTTGTCATCATCAAAAAGGGGAGATTGTTGGCCCAAAGGCCCATCACTCTAGTTTTGATGATGATTAACTCATGTAGTTATAGTACTAATGATCTTGTGTTTAATTAGTCTCAGATTTGTGATCAAGATCTTAATAGGTGTTTAGCTTCAATAAAGAATTTAAAGTCAAGTTTTGGAGCTAACACGGTTTGATTCAAGAGCCTATGCATCAAAACCACATCAAGTACTCAAGAGGAGTCTAACTCTTTGGATCAAAGTTTGGACCAAGTCAAGAAGGAGAAGAAGACTTCAAGTGAAGACATCAAGAGAAGACTTGAGTCTAGATTTATTTTTGTTAAGATTTTGTTTTAGATAAAATGTAAAGGATAGAATAATTGGTGGATTGCTCAAGTATACTATATACACTCACACAAGATTTGAATGTGTTTTCATAAAAGAGATTTCATTTTGAAAAAATACCGTTTTGATTTTTGGAGTTTAATATATACATGTGTTTTAACCAAAACTTATTTTAGTGCTTATTGTCAAAAATATAGATATTTCATCATGTATGTGTAGTGGATCATATCCATACACTCTATGCTTTAAAAGTGTTTAAAATATCTTGTTTTTGTATTTGGAGAAGTTTTGAAAAATCTATTTTGAAAAATACAGATTTTGTTTTATGCCAAAATTTTTAAGTTACAAAAATAGTTCAAAATATTTGTAACATGTTTTGATTTTACTCAAACATGCTTGTATATCAAAGTATAATACTGAAACTATTTTTGTAGATTTTTAGAGATTTTATGGGATTTTATTTAAGTCAAAAAGTCAAGTTTTAAATCCCTAAAAAGTTCTGTTCTGGCTTCTGCCGGTCGACCGGGCCAGGAGTCAGTTGATTGACGTGCACAAACGTGCACGTCAGGTTTGGCTAGAGGTCCGGTCGACCGACCCAGTCGACCGTCCAGAGAGCTCTGCTCTCTAGAAAGCCCCGGTCGACCGGGTCGGTCGATCGGCAGAGAGTTCTGCTCTCTGTTCCAGGCCACGGTCGATCGGGCCGGTCGACCGAGGCTCCAACGGTCGAATTTCTGACCGTTGGCGGTCGACCGGGCCGGTCAACCGACAGCCGTCCAGGCTGCTGTTTAGCCCCAACGGCTAGTTTTTTCTAGGCCTATAAAATCGGGGTTTCTTGGACTGTTTTCAACAAGATTTTTAGAGAGTTTTAAACCTAATTTTTCCATCTATTTCAGAAGTTTTCTCCACTAGTTTGAGAGCAAATATTTTCAATTCAAAAAGAAGTTTATCAAGAGTGTTTTCAAAAGTAATTTTTGAGTTTTTCACCACAACTTTCATCCTTATTTTTCTCACAATCACTTGAGCTATCCATTGCTACACCTATCCTATAGGGATCTTTATTGTAAGAGGATTTGAGGTGATCAAAGTGTTTAGATCACCAAAGTTTACATCTTTGCTTTGAGGAGGCGGACTTGTGTGTTCGCGGTGTTTCAAGTTCTAGTGAGAGCTCATTGTAGAGGTGCGGCCTCGGCAAGCTAGTGGGCTTGCGGTGTGTTGTTCTTGCGGGAACAAGAGAGGAACTAGAGAGTCTAAAGAGCTTGTAGGTGTTGCGGCACCAAGTGATCCGGTGAGATCGATTTTAGTGGAAATCCTTCATAGTGTTGAAGGCGGAGACGTAGAGTAAGTGTGCTCGAACCTCGAAACAAATCTCCTGTGTTTGTGATTGCTCTCTCTATCTCTTACTTGTTTATATCTTGCATGCTCCTATTGTCTTTAGCTTTATATGCTTGATATATATTTGTGCTTATATTGTTTTATACTTGGGGATTGTTTGCTAACACTTGTATTCAACCAAGAGAGCCAACGCGGCACCTCAACTCTTATTTAGAGGAATCTTGAGTAGTTAGTCCAGAGCCCTGCACGGGGAATTCGGCTACACTCTTGTGTCATACTTGGTGTATTTAGCTTAATTATTTTTTAGTTTGCATAAATAGTTATATTCCGCATTAATTGACCATTAGATTAGCTAGTCACCTATTCACCCCCCTCTAGGTGATTACAATTATTCCGTAGACACAGGTTATCACATCAATTTTTGGTTATGGCGGTTAGATATCATTAAAGAGATGTTCTAACCTTCCACACGTTTATCACCAAAAGCGTGATTAATTACACAGACACTTCTATCATGAATTTGTGTCTTCCAACATGTATATTACACTACACTTATCTGCTTGTAGGATACTTGTCCAGCGTATTCTCTACTGTACGATATATTTTAATTTTTGAACCTTTTGACACTTCTTGGATGCAGTTTGACCCTAATTGAATGTTTCTTTGATATGTAATGCACATACCGATAATATGATTTTTCTTTTGTTTTCAAATTAAATGTAAATACTGAAGACGCATTCAAATGTATGAAATGTTGAATTAAGTATTTAACATGATATCTTAGCTAGAAAATACCAAAAAGTCAAAAGGTACATAATTTTTTAGTTTTCCTTCTACCATGTCATGCCCGTCTCTTAGGATTTACTATGTGGAGACACACACACACACACACACACACACATTTTTTAGTTTTCTTTTACCATGCCATGCCCGTCTCTTAGGATTTACTACCTGGCCACACACACACAACACACACACACACACATATACAGGTATGTCCATCCCCTATCTACATTCTAGGTTTTTTCTATGGCAGCTTAGAAGACTGCTGCATGATTGGAGACAATGCTTTGAGAAATCATATTCTTATAGTTCACTATTAAAAAGGAAAAAATGATCAATATACGTCTAACAATTTACAGTGGTTATTGGTTATTTGTAAACAATCACTTGTATATTAATCTCTTCCTTGGGAATGTTGCTGCTGTATCATTTTCAGTGCAAAAGGAATAAGAAAAAGAAAAGAAAACCACAGCTCAATTTTTGTGTTGTTACTACAATCATGCAGTAAATATAAACTGTCAGTTTGTCACTACAAGTCGAAAGTCATATTGTGCAAGTTAGACAAGCCTCCTTATTTCTTTTGGTATGCTAGCAAATTCCTGTAAGATTCATGAGATATAAGTAATGCCTTCTGCCCATGTAATTTTCCCAGCTTTTATATGGGACTCTGTAGCTCTGGAGCTGTCAAATTGATTAATATATCATGTTGTTATGCTATTCCCACATAAACTTTGTCTATAACGGCCTCTTGCTAAACATCATCTAGAGCAAGCTATCGCTACTTTATTTATCAATATTATAGTCAGGGAATGATATTAACCTAAAAAGGTGAGCAATATTTTGACAGCTAAAGCAAGTGGGCGTCTAATAGAATACCTGTTCTTTGAATATAACAGTTGCAGCATCTAGAAGGAACTCCCTTGCAAGTTCAGGACTCTTGGCATGCTTCTGGGGACGGGAACCATCGCCATCAATTTCATTTCCATCCGTGTCTGTGGCATCGTCATCCTGCAAGTGCAGATGAAACACTAAATAATGTGTACTCTTCAAAAGAAAAAAGGTAAAAGATCAAGAAACTATTTCTTACAAATGCCTATTCAAGTAGTTGGTATTGGGGAAGTGAAGAAAAAGAAAGGAACATGGGATTCACATCATTGTTTTAGACACAATAAACCCATGTCTCATTTCTTTCCACATTTCCCAGCATAAAAGCATACAAACTCACTATCCTGTATAAGCTTTGTCCTATGAATGTTACAACAGATCCATAAGCAAATACCTCTTCTTCCTCTGCTTCTTCAGCATGCTCAAAAAACTTTCTGATGCTTTCCCCTTTAGTTATCGTCACAAAACCGTCCCCAATCACTAGCCGACGATGAACACATGGTTGGCCATTCAATGCATGCGCCTTGACACAGAGCTCAGTGCAACGACCATCAAGCTTCCATGCCCTCAGTGTAATAAAGCAGGCACTTAAACCTCCAAGATCAAGTCCATTCACTTGAACCTTTCCATTCATGCCAACATCTTCAAATTCCAATATGTCAGATTTTCCTTCTCCTGTTCCAATAGCCCATTCAAAATGATGATATGTTCCAACTGTGTCTGCAAAGGATTGGTGCCAATCAACCTGGACTGTGTCCTCTGATACCTGGAAATGATGTAACACAAAAGTCAGCTAGACTACTCTGTCAAAGGAACAGCTTTTCTTAACACATTTCTAATTTTTTGAATCACACTGTTCTTTTAAATTTTAATATCAAAAAAGGTAAGATGAATACAAGTGAACTGAGAGATCCTTAGAAATTGTACATTACGAGCCTTTTAAGTAAACTTGGAGGATGAAACAAGATCTTTAAAACTTCTTTAGATATAAACAAGAAAACTCATGAGACTTCAAATCACAAGCTAAATCATAAAAGACAAGATAAAATCAAAGGATGTAAAATTTTATACATCTTACTAGTAGCATAGCAACAATACAGCATAGCAACAATACCTCATACTGGAATGCAGTATCTGCAACACAAAACCAACTTGTGCAGCGGAGTTCCCTTCGCATGCGCTTCAGTTCCTTCAGTTCCTTGAACTCACGAATCACATTCCTCCTGCAATCTCTGCAAAATCTCTTGCTGTCAAACCTGTAACATGAAAATTATTCACAGCACCGTTAACACAAACAACCTAGGCATGTTAGTAAATAGCAGCATTGTTCCCAATCAGAGTAGCTAACTAAACCTTGCGTTGCAAAAAGAACCATGAAAGAAACCGCTCACATATGTTAATTGAACTATATCCTTTACTCCACTGCCTCCTCTATATATTGTCTTTCAATATTCTGTCTTTTGAGACTCAATACGATTTAATAATTGAAAATGTTGAATGCATTTAGTCAAAGACACAATCTGACCTCAATAACTGATGAGAAATTTTCTGATATTTTAGCAAGTACTTTATGTAAACCCTATATAGGACTGATCTGTTGGAAATTTTGCTGAAGATCATGGTTATTTTCTATAACAAACTATGATCATTGACAATCTACAATTGCTACTCCTTTTCTTTTAGATAGCTTAGTATTCAGCTTGTCCAAGAGGAAAAACTAATATGTGAGATAATGTTAATCATCAAACTTAGGGTGTCAATATGATGGTGCATGGTCCTATCAAAACCGGGTGGACTATGGTCTATGGACCAACACTCCATTGAAAAGCTCTACAGAATTTTACAACCAGTGGCTACTATATAGGACTCAATCTGTTGGAAATTTTGCTGAAGATCATGATTATTTTCTATAACAAACTACGATCATTGTCAATCTACAATCACTACTCCTTTGCTTTTAGATAGCTTAGCGTTCAGCTTGTCCGAGAGAAAAAAAACTAATATATAAGATAAGGTCGATCATCAAACTTGGGATGTCAATATGCATGGTCCTATCAAAACTGTGTGGACTATGGGCCAACACTCCATATTGAAAAGCTCTACAGAATTTTACAACCAGTGGCCACAAACTTCTGAGCTGTCTCCAATTTTCTATCTGAAGAATTATGAACAAGGACTACTCAACTACTTTACCTGAAAAATCATCTTATAGGCTCTATAGGTCATGGTCATGCAATCAGGGAGCAACCCCCTTAAATCTCCGAGACTAAAAGGAATCTAGAAGTGCGGGAAGCCAAGGTTAGGAAGATGATGAACTTTGCTATTGGGAATTGCTTTTCATCTATAATGCGGGAGATAAGAGAAAGGCCAAGTGAAAACTGGAATAATTAATGCAATGTCTCCTATTGAGCAACTAATTTCTTAATCTCTATAAGACAAGTAACTGAAAGAAATAAACCAAAAACTTCATGCTCATTTGTCTATCTCTGATCTATACGACAACCCAAAAAACTCCTCCATTAATAACAGGGAATACTTCTACCATGATGGGGAAGGGGAAAAGCAATCCTATTGGAAAGAATGCGCAAATTATAAGAAATAGTTTAACAATCTGAATCCAACTCCCTTTATACGATACATAAAGGACTGTATATTTTTGAAACAAAGAAATATAACACTTGAATTTTGGAAAGATCGTTATGGTTCACTAAGTCATCATAAGTAAGATTTTCCTGACAGGAACAGTATCAGCATGAACCATAGTTCGAATACACGAAGTAAAGTAGGATGCAACCAGATATAGATATATCCGACGGTGTCCAGATTGGACGCATATACAAATATCAATTCCATATCTTGCCGGTAGTAGATATATAATTTTCGACGGATGCACATGCGACATTATAGATGTCAGCAATCGGGTGCTGGGTTTCCCATTCCCAATAGAATACAAGTTTTTGCTTTATCCATATTTGTATCCATATCAGTTATTGAAAAACGGATATCCCATATCCGATCTGTATCTGATCCAAATGCACCCCTAAATGCTAACCTTCTATCATATGTAGCTAAGTAATTGTCTGAGACAACCATGACCAAGAGAGGATCTCATCCTAAAACCTCAATATTAGCTGATCGATCGGGATACCTACCTCAGTGATCTAAATATCACCAATTCAGAGGATAAAGAATTTTGTGGATGACCTAATTTACTGGATCATCTCAAATTCAAAATTTTAAAAATTGGAAATATTCCCTGTGCTAAACAACCAATACAGTTCAGCATGGTGTGTGCCATCTAACTAGACATTTTATCAATGCAAAAAATCTTCCAACCAGGAGCAGTTAATAGCCATCTCCTTCCTCTTGTACCGACATATGCCCAAGTCAATCTTATTAAAGTAACCCTTAATACTCATTAATTTCCTTATATCAATATTTAATTCTCGATCATCAGTTGTAAACACCATGAACTCAAATACTGGCTAATTTCATCACATCTGATGATGTTTCAATGACTACTTATGCAAGATGGTATCTGCCGTCAATTCATCTTTCTAAAATTTGAAAACAACAAATGGACGGTTTAAGCAATCTGCAACCATGATCAATTTTTTCTCTTTGGTTAATTTTCTTAATACCCCCTTAAATTTCATAGTTCCCAAAAAAAAAAAAAACCTCGACATAGGAAATCCCAAATGGCTACCTTGAAGTATCCTTAAAATTCTCAATAAATCACTTTCCATTAAGAATTTATCAATTTTATGTTTCACGAGAAAGTTTAGACAAATCTGCAAGAACAATTTTCATATGAAAAATGCAAATCTGTTTTCTTGCTAGTAACCATAATGCTTTCTTGATTACTTGTAAGTTGTAACCTTAAACAGGCAGCACTGTAGAAGAATTACTGGTTTTGCTACCATGAACTATTTTTATAAAGTTGTCTCAACAGCACAGAAGCAATAGCCTGAAAATCAGATTAAGCACACATACTGTAGTTTTTTTTATCACCAAAAGTAAACCCTGCCCTAGCATTGAAGTGTGCCCTTAAGTTGAATCCTATATAAGGACACTCACTATATTATTTTGCATCGCAATTTGACTGTATTCTACCTCGTATCATTTTATTCCTTGAAGATAAAGGTATTATTAAATAAACTCAATAGCACTCTTTACCTTTAATCACAATTTGCTAAGTTTTATATGGTAACTTTTCATCAATCCCCATTCTCTACTTTAGTACAATTATAAAAAAGAAAAAAAAGATTTATCATATACATTATCCCATCCTTTCATTATCAATACTTGTACAACTGCTTCAGTTTCATGCCCATCAATTGATAACAATTTCATTACAAACACCAGGCTTTGCGAATAAAATGGTTTCTTAAGAATAATTTATGATGCTTATAGAGCAATAACTTTTACTTCACGCATGTGATATTATAAAACAAACATTCAAGACAATATAGTAGTAGTTCCAAAAGCAATGAGGCACCAATTATATAGACAGCGTGCCGCATAGAAGGGTGTACTACAAATATGATTTAGTTAAGCAAGAGCTCAAACACTCAAAGAAAGCTTCATATGAAGAACGATGATCTCCTGTGGTAGAAATCGCAAGGATGAATTTTATCGTTTAGAACTTAGATGTGCAAAGTCATCAATGATCGTACTAACATGTTTTTCAGTGTTTGTTTAATAAATAATAATAATAATAATAATAACAAGGTCAACACTGACTCATCCATATCTATCTCCACATCCAAATAAACCAGAAATAGGGGGTGAATTTTCAACATTCTTGCTAAAATAATTATCTCAATGTGCACTATTGGAAATGTTTTACTCATCAAACTTTTCTTCTACACCTATAATTCAACAGAGAACTGTCAAATCCTGCCAGATTCATGAAAAGACAAAACTTCCTAATTATATGTATCTCAAATATTACAACTCCCCTAGGTGCCATCATCTGTTGGACTGCAAAGACTTTCGCTTTGTATATCCTTCATATGGCTATAAAAAAATGCAAGTAATGTTCTAGTCAACAGAAAGATCTAAAATGATAAAACTTACCGGTACATAAGCCTCTCAATGAAATCCTCCTCTTTCATCCGTAGAAGAGATGTTCTAGTCTCTTCACCCAAAGCAGACCAGAAATCTACTAGAGTATCACAAGAAAGCCTGGCAGTATGCAAAGCACAGGTTTCTCGAGTCCCATGCCCCCTCCCATAACTAGTCATCCCTTGGCTTATCCATCCACGACCACCTCCACCACATGCATCAGGGTATAGCAATTCCCTTTCACGTTCCCTTGCTCGAGCACTATCAAAAACCTAAACAAGGAGGCCCCAAACCAATCAAGTAGTAGAACAATGGAATGGCCTATTATTTTTTTAGTATAAAAATTATAGTTGTACTTAATGGCCTAACATTTTATAGTTGTATCATCCAACTGGTTTGATGAGTTGCTGAGACAGATTATTTAGAACAGACAACATTTCTAATTGAATCTGGATACACATGAACAAAAGAAGAAGTGGAGAATGCTTGAATTCTATTAGCTTACATTTTGAAGTGCCATTAGTGACCTTGCATTTATAAAGCAGTCTAGTAGGGTTAGTATCCCATCCCTAGTTGCCGCCAAACCGCCCCATGGGTGCACTGAAGGGTCCTGGACATCATCTGAGTTACTGTCAGTGTGGGCCTCGGAGGCAGCCCTTGTCCTATTGGGAAGGTGACAACCAGCACCCTCCTGCTGCAATGACTTCCCATACATAACAATTTGTGAGAAGCCTTCAAGAAGTAATCCATTGCATCTAGAGCAATAAAGGTTTTTGCGAGCTTGCTCAAAAAGGGCTTGTTTATCGATCCTCAAAAGCTCTTGTCTCGCTTGAAGAGGCAACTCACTCCAGAACTGAAACAAATAAATGCTTGATTAGTTTCTTGATTTTTCAAAGAAGCAGAGACTAAAAGGAAGAAGAATAAGAAGGATAAAATTTACAACTACACTAAGGGGATTGGTTGGCTTCAAGATTGTTCACATCAGAAACATCATTTATAATTGAAAATTGCACTTCCGTGGTCTCCCTCAAAACCTTAAACCAAGGAAAAGCTGGAACATTCTTTCAGACCTTAAAAATCAGAAAATAACGGTTTTATAAGCTTGCCACGAGATAACAAGCTAAGCTATCAATTCAAGTTTCCACTGAACCAGAAGACTCTACTTGTCACTCCAAAACTGAACTAGCAAAAGTTCCACAAACATGAGTACTTTTTTCAGTAACAAATCAACATTCTAGTAGAAACAAATCTAATTCCTTCGCATCTCGTTAAAATTTAGAGTTGATCCTGTTACCAGAAATGATTTGATAATCAAGTTGAATTCATTGCATAGTAGTCAGAAATGGTGTGCTAATTTGTCAATACAACCAACCAGACTATTTTTGCCAATGGTCTCTGATTCTCTCACACAAATTGCCACTTACGAGACAGTTCACTAAAGAATGATGATAAGTCTTTTCCATAAAAAAACATTAAATGTACAAAACTACATATTTATCAACAAAAAACTAAGTAGCAATTGGTTTCACATTGCCCTCTACATCTTCCACGTCGTATATATCAGTTTCCAAGGATATCTGATTCAATTAAACCTAATTTAAAATATGAACAAAAGTGCCTTGACAAATCTGACTAAAAAACACTCAAATCCTTTAGCGTGCCGAGATAATTAAAATAAATAAATAAATAAAAATTAGATCCAGCAATCAACAACCGAGAATTGGACCCCAAACAGGAGACGATAAGAGACCGATGACCGGATCGATACCTTCTGGAGTTGATCGAAGGTGATGTCATCGCGTTTCTTCGACCAGATTGCGCTCAATCCCAGCGGCGGCGAGCTCGGCGGAGCTGGAGCATTCAGTAGACCGGGCATCTTCTCCTCCTCCTCCTGTAATTCGATTGGAGTGTATCCAACTTTATTCCGAATCAAAACTGTTTGTTACCGTCGGCGATCGATCCGCCATCAACGGGCGGACTGAGACGGATCTGGATCCGAATCCTGATCGGAGCTCCAACGGATTCGGATCGGCGATGCCCGATCGATCGGAGGTTTGGGGGATTTTGGGGGCAGGGGGTGGTCGAGGTTTTGTTCTCTTGATCAGATTTGGCCTTTCTCTCGCTTTTGTATTGTTATTCTAGAGAGAGAAAGAAGAGAGAGAGAGAGAGAGGTTTTTACATGAAATCCGCTATCGTGAAGGGGAGCGCATTGGTTAAAAAGATGTCGACCGGGGGCTTCGCCCTCTCGTCGTTAGCTTTGGACTGCAAATTAATTTTCTCCTCTCCGGGGCTGAAACTGCAATAATGAATTTAATTAACCAGGGTGTTCTTGTTAAGTTTTGTGAGGGCGATTTTCTCATAAAAGTTTTGTAAGGGCGATTTTCTTTAAAAAAAATTGTAAGGGCGAGGGAATTGGGCGGGTGACTTTAACGTGCACCAACGAACGGAATGCTTCGAATTTTACCATCAAAGTGACACTTGTCATGCGGATGCTGACTATATGTTTTGTACGTGATTTCGAATCTAAACTCGAGAGTCACGGTAAAAGAAACCTATAGTTCAGACTTCAGAGACGCTTCTTCCTCCACGAATACACGCACGGAAGTGTGCTTAATCAAAGAGATTGAGGGGGTAAAAGTAAAACCATTAAAATTTCGTTGTGTATTTATCAAGAGGGTCCATTAACATGTTCACAAAAACCATAATAATTTATATTGTTACACTACGGTCTGTTTGGTTGTCGTAATTGGCCGTAATTCGTAAGTTATAATTGGTAAAGTCTTTTGCAGTTGTAAATAAGTTACATGCATGTAAGCTTTATGGTGTTTGGTTGGTAATATAAAGTTGTAAGTGAAAAAGTGTATTATGCTTTACGGTGTTTAGCTGTCGTAGTGTGTAAGTCGTAAGTGAAAAAGTTGATCACAAATTTAATTATTTGGTGATTTAAAAAGTTTTAATATTACAAATAAATATTAAAAATGTTAAATATTAAAAAAATTTAATATTAACATAAAAAAATAATACAAATTTGCATGACCACAAAATTAACTGTAACTGAGCTGTAAGTGAGTGGTAATTGGGTTACAAGTGAGTGGCAATTGGGTTGTGTAACTCTTTTACGAATTACGGTCCAAACAAACGCTGTAGTTGTAACTGGGTTGTAAGTCATTTACGAATTACGGACTTTTACACAAAACAAACGGCCCCGTAAGTTCGATTACATTCCGAGTTCCGAGTGGAACCAAAAACTTCCCCGGCCGGTTGCAGTTGAAAGTACTGCCTCGCCATTCTACAAATGCAGTGATTTACCTTTTCAGGGGTCCAAGTTGTAAGGGTGAATTTGTCGTTTAATGAATGATGGGGTTTAATTTGATAATATTATAGCGAAGAATAGGGGGGGTGCATGTGCTGGGTTGAGGGATTAGGGAGATGTCGTTATTTTCTGGCAAAAATGTTGTCATTTTTCGCCGGAAATTTGTGGACAGAGAAACTCGCTTATGGGATGACTGTAACTTGGTGACATCATGTGGGTATTGAACCCCCGAATATTATCAAAAAACAAGGGAAAATAATTAAATTTCTATTGTTGAATGCAAATTTATTGATTAGGGAAATTGCATTTGCAATTTCACAGATTTGAAGCTGGTGACTACTATGTTAATTTTTTATTTTGATGTTCTTATTTTTTATAGAAAATTTTAATTATACAAGGGAGATTTCGTTTCAGCCACTAAGTCAAACAGTAATTAGCGGGAAAAAACTCACGGCATAATTTTATTCGCTTTAACCACCTCTTTTTTTAAAGTAAGGATATGCGTCAACATGTCAAGCGCTAAAGCGCTCATCAGCGATGAAAGACGAAAATGTCCCTAAGTGACCGTTTCGAAAAAAAGCGGACTGCATCGAAAATGCCCTATTTCTGAGGACTGCAACATGCCCAATTTCTGAGGACTACGACTACGATCGCAATCCTCACAAAATGATTACAATATAGAGGACTGCGATTATGATCACATTCATAAAAAAAATGTCTTATTTCTGAGGGCTGCGACTATGATCGCACTCCTCACAAAATGATCGCAGCCTTATTTTTTAACATTACGATCATGATCGCAGTCCTCATAAAATGCACTATTTATGAGGATTGTGACCATGATCACAGTCTTTTTTATTAGAACTGCGATCATGATCGCAGTATTCATAAAAATGTCTTATATTTGAGTCTTTATGATGACTGCGAAATCATAATCGCAGTCCTGAAATAGGAGTGCGAACATGGTCTCAGTCTTCACAAAATACCATAATTTTAAGTTATTACGAGGATTGTGATAATTGTCACGGTCTCTTTATTATGATTGTGGTCACGATAGGAGTCCTCACAACATGCCCTATTTCTGAGTTAGTCCTCACAGAGAACTGTAATCATGAGTCGTAATCTTCATATCAGCATCGTCATTATCAGCAGACTCCTATCGACTGATATCAAATGATCCCTAATATTTCTAGATCTAAACACAAACAAAAACTTATCATGAGCATGAATAAACAAAATCTGCAGGAGGTCAATCCAAAAAAAACTAGGGGCTCCCTTCCAACCCCCTCGCGATCTAACTGCACATGTTGACACATGAATAACTCTGTGTCGGTGTCAAGATTGAGGGGAGAGCAGCATGGGGTGATGGGGAAGGGTAAAAGAGGAAATAAAAATAAATAAAAACGTAGTGGTTGGGAGGAAATGTTGACGTGGATGAGGCTGTAATAAAAACAATTAGGAAACTGAGTTTTTTTTTTTTTTCTGATATGAGGCAAAATAGGTGGTTGTAGCAAACTATTCTATTATATAATATGTAACGCCCTGATCCGGCGAGTACGAAGATGTTACTACGATGTACATACGCAGGACGAAAATACCCTCACATATGTACGTTAAACATCAGTACCTACAAGAATCAGAGTACGAAAGTACAGTGGTAATATATATTCTAATAATACAGTACAAGTACATTGTTATCACGGAGTATGATACAATATTACAATAATATTATATCACCGAGAGTCATAAAAGTATTGTAACGCCCCGATCCCAGCGGGTACGGAGACGTTACTGCGACGTATATACGCAGGTCAGAAATACCCTCACGTATATACGCTAAGCATCAGTACAGGCAAGAATCAGAGTACGGAAGCACGTGGTGCATTATACATTCCAACATATGAGTACAATTACAAAGTTATCACCAGAGGTGATCCAATATTACATGAATATTACATCACTGATATGCGCAATTGCGAGAATACAAAGAGATGTTCAAGTATGAACAGTACAAATGGAGGCTCAGAGTCATAACAGGAAAACTCTGGAGCTGAAGAAGGGGGCCTGGAAGGATAGAGCTTCAGACGGTCTGCTGGGGATCCATGCTTCAGCTGCGCCACTCTGATCAGCAACTGGGGGAATCCACACGCTCCAAGCTCCATGACCTGGACATGAGGATCCAGGGGAGTCAGATGAAACTCCCCAGGCGAGTGGTGAAGCAAAAGCCAAGTGGCGAGCAAGGGTAAGTATATGTAAAGCGATAAAACCAAATAAAGCCGAGGACGAGCAAATCTGATTGTATGGTTTCAAATCACGGCTCCATAAGACTAGTACGTCGAAGGAATAATCCAAATAAGGAAACCCTCATCTATATACCTTTATCTCATGTCACCATAATCCAAACACATACAACCCGACTGTACTCAGGGCATGATAAGAAAATGAACAGGAGGCAGGTGGATACAAGGGATAAAGCAGAACATAAGCAGTTAATACTATAATACTCATAAAGCCGAAAATCCGAAGTAAAATCCCGGACAAGCAAATATGGTAAGGCATATCACAGATTCATGGCCGTTTAAGCTGCAGGCTTCAGTATGCGTCCCATTCCACATACTTCTACTTACAACTTAAAGAGCAGGTTATTATCTTGACACTTTATTATTACTCGGCTTACCCTGATGTCTAGATATGTGAACTAGCGTCCCAGCACACATATATCCACATCCGAGTAAAGCAAGGTTGTTATTGGAAACCAGCGGGGGTATCAACGAACTATGTTTACAGTGGGTCCCGTACATACCCGGGACCACGGCCCAGGATTGTTCCGTTGCTTGGTGGACGGAACCTGCCGCAAGGCTAACAGGAGGGTCTTATAGGATGCCCTTATCAAGATGGTACCAAGAAGGAGGGAGCCAGCACTCCCCTCGGTCGCCTGGAGGCCCACAGGTCAGACCGGAAGTTTTAGTTGCACAACATGCCTAATACCACTGTAAACACGAACAAATGTTGATAGCCGCAAGTTTCCCCCGACCCGATGCAAGTTGTTCCTTTTATGAATTATTAGATGATTATCAGATTCCGGGAATGAGCAAGAGCAAGTCAGGAATATCAGAAATGCAGATATATCAGGAGTACTGTACGTACTATAATTTATCACATGAGTATCAGGAGTACATTTTGTACTATCAAGAAGTCAGGTCATCATTCCCGTTATCGTGATAATCATAAGAGTCAAGTATATCATGCTGGGTGTTAAGTGATAGCATGACAGGAGGATGATATTTGGCAGGTGACCAATCATGTCAAGAGATTGATATTAGTCCGGTGGCAAGTCATGTCATAACAAGGGGTCTTGCCAAGTAGTAGCAGATCCGATGTTAGGTGATAACACATCAGTTGCCAGGTGATATACATGTGTTAAACAGTAGCATGTAAAGGACAGGTATGAAGTAATGACATGTGGTAGAATAGTAGCTGAGCACAACCAAGCGGAGCTGAGCAAGCTGGAAGTACAGACAGCTAACAGTATTTAACACTGGAGCGTCTGGCGAGGTTACCGGGACGACTCGACTGAAGTGCGAGCGGTAAATCCGGCAGCAACTCGCCTAGACGAACCTAGTGGTAAAGCGCTGAACGCTGATCATGATAACCAGGCGGAGCTGAACAAGCTGGAGGCACAGACAGCGAACAGAGTTTAGACACTAATGCGCTCTGCGAGGTTACCAGGATACTCGGTCTAGGATACGAGTAGAAAATCCGGCAGCAACTCGCCCAAACGAATTTAGTGAATAAAGCACTGAGCGCTAAGTATGCTCATGTAATACCCCGTTCCCGGAATACGTACTTAGTTGCGTATTCAGATTTTCGATCGTATTTTTTCGATTTGTTTCCTGTATTTATTCTGTATTATGAATTCCTTATATGATTGTTTTGCCTTGAATTTGGATCGGTGAACTCGGAGTCAGCCTTTGTCTGAGCCGGGGACTCGATCTCAAGAGTTTTACTTGTTTTAGACATTCTGGTTATCCGATTCGATCGATTTCAGTTTTAAACATCGTTTTCCAATATTTTGGATTTTCTATGATTTTCTGGAATTTTCTGTGATTAAGTTGAAAATCTTCAAAACCGGTGTCGGCCAGTGCCGCTGACCGATTCTTGGATTTTTAATTCTCAAATTGTTTGGAATTTCATGATGGTCCTTTAGACTTTATCTTTTAGAATTGCAATTCCTACTTATATTCTTTTTCTGAGAATTTTATGATTTTATGAAAATTCAAACGGAGTCGGTAGGTAGCTGATTCCAGGATTTTTAGTTTCAAAACTATAGAGTATTTCTTCAAACGGATTTCACTATTGGCCTTTATATATTATTCTTGATTTTTGGTAAAATTTCCAGATCATTCCGAGACACTTGAATTTCGGGCATTTTTCCAATTATCGCATATTCCAATTTCCACCTTGTCATGCCACCTCATTTCCCACTCACCCTCTCACCTAACCCCACTCACTCTCTCTCCTTCCCATGGCCGGCCAAGTGGCCACTCTAGGGACACCTCACCTCCCTTTTTGCAAGAAAGCCCCTTGCATCTATCCTATTTGCATCTCCTTTGCAAAATCCCCATCATATATATTCCTTTCAATTGCAATTAAATCCTTTTCTTCCTCTTTCACTTCATCAAGAGAGAAACCCTCTCCAAAATTCCCTCATCTCCTCCACAAACCCTAGCACCAAGAAACCCTAATCTCTTCTCCTCCATCTCCTCCTCCAACCACAAGAGTTCATCTAGGGCATCAAGGGCATCACCTCCAACCTCCAAGGCAACTCCAAGTTCAACCTCCTCCACCTCAAGCTTCAACAACCACTCATGGATTGAAGCCACCATCTTCTTCTTGGATCAAGCTCCAATTGAACCCATCCTAGTGAGTATCTTTACTCACCAAGACCTAGTTAACTCCTTATATACTTGTGATGGGAATTCTTGAACACTTGCACCTTAAAAAAATCCCATTTTTAGGTTATCAAACTAAAGATCCAACCTTTCCATGTAGATATCTCTACTCACCAAGGCTAGTCTGTCCCTTGTGTACTTGTGTTAGTAAATCAGGTCCCCTAATGTCATAAAAACCCCATTTTTGCCATCAAGAACAACCTCCAAGTTCTGTTCTGTAAACTGCTCCCCGACCAGTATTAGTCGACTTGACCTAGAACCTAGTCGACTAGAACACTTAGCTGAAACCTAGTTTTTCTGGAAAACACAGTATTAGTCGACTTACCCCAAATATTAGTCGACTGATCAACCCTCTGGAAATCCCTATTAGTCGACTCCTGAATTCACCTAGTCGACTAACCCTCCTTGGACCAGAAACCAACTCTCGGCCCAGTCGACTTAAGCCTATTTTATTAGTCGACTTGAACACCTTAGTCGACTAGCCATTTTACCTTAGTCGACTAATGTTTCCTGGAACAGTGACCCCAATTCTCTTTATCCCAGACTTAGTCGACTTGCGTACCTGTTAGTCGACTTGAAACCTTTATTAGTCGACTAGTCCCTTGACCCTAGTCGACTAATTCTGACTATATGTCTTAAATGATTTCCCTCCTAAAATTGGATCTTGTCGTTGGTTTATGTGTTATGCATTATGGTTTCTTGTACTTCATGACTGGTACTATAGGACTTATTACTTGTTGGATCTTACCTCATATTACTTCACGATTTGTCAAGTAACATTATCAACCACTTGTCAACTTTATGTTCTCTTTTAACACATGTATATCAACTAACCATGCCACTACCTTGCCAGACCCTATAGTTATGTCATGATTGACCCGGCCCATTCTACATTTATTGTTATGTTTTATTGCTTGCTAGACATCACCACTTTGTCATGCTATCCCTTAAACCAAGCATGATACACTTGACTTTATGATTATCTTAATTGCGGGAACCCTGCCTTGTTTTATGAAACTAAGTGCCACATGGAACAAAGTGCCACACCACACGGTGGGGGCCACCTCTTGAAACCCATGGGGGTCACCTCTAGAATCCACTCCCTCAGAACAAAGTGCCACATGGAACAAAGTGCCACACCACACGGTGGGGGCCACCTCTTGAAACCCATGGGGGCCACCTCTTGAATCTGAAGGGCTAATACTGTCATGTTCACTTTTTCCCGTAAACTGATAATCCTTAATAAGCTACAACTTGTATGGGGTATGGGTGGAAGTGATGGATGCCGGAATGATACCTTGCTTATAGTGATGGATATGATATATGCGGCGGAAAGTTGTAGTGGGACTTAGGGCCCACACGATTACCTATAGGGGGACTTTGGGCCTCCAAACCGGTCCCAGGTGGTGGGAACCGTTGGGCCACTAAACTGGTCCCCGGTGTATGAGTGCCACTATAAGAGGTGATATCAGTTTTCCATCTACTTCCGTTAACAAACCTCGAATAGCTTATATATGGATGTATGTGAGTTGGGATCGATACCGAAACACATACCTAGATATATGGGTTAGGCGAGTAATAATAATAATAATAGATGTCAGTTGTGTTCTCTGTTATAATTACCGTTATGTGTACCAGCTATGATTCCTGTCTTAGTTCCTGTTATGACTATTATTTACTTGTCGTGATTCCAGTGATGATTCCGGTTATTGGATTATGTCTTTCTCATTATGATTCATGTCTTCTTGTTTTGTATTCTCGTTATGATTATGGTATGATTTGCAACTCTGATTCTACATGCTTGGATTACTGTGGCATGAGATAGAGGTATATAGATGAGGGTTTCCTTGTTTGGATTATTCCTTCGATGTACTAGTCTCATGGGACCGTGACCTAAGTATATACAATCACTTTTGCTTGTAATCAGCTTTACTTGTATTTTCCGCCTTATGATTATGTTATATCCGTCCTTACATACTATACTTGTGTTCTAACCCTATTCATGTCTCTTAGCCACTTGGCTGTAGCTCATTTATTGTTATATGTCTTGATTCCTTGGATTTGCACATTCAGATTCCGGAGCTTGGATCGAAGTGGAGTTGTCCACCGTAGATCGAGCCCTCCGTAGCGAGCAGGCATCTTAGCTCCAGTTCTTGCACCTGACTCCTTTTGACTCACGGGATCTTCATCCTACTCGTGAGCCCTTTTGTGTTCTTCTTGTATATGTTACTTTTGGACTTGTTATGATAAAAGACATATGTAATATGTAATGTTTATCATATACTGTGATGACTTTGTATTGTACCTTTATGTTGGCATATATGTGTGTATACCATGCTTTGCGTTGCACTCTGATCCTTTCTTGTTGTACTTTATGCTTAGCGTATATGCGTGGGGGCACTTCCTGACCTACGTATATACGTCGCAGTGACGTCCCCGTATCTGTGAAATCGGGGCGTTACAGGTTGGTATCAGAGCTTAGGCTCTTACCTCTATAGTACAAACAAGTAGCAAATTCTAGTAATTTGCGGATGCCAACATCAATGTACAAAGTTATCTAGTCCTTCTTGATTCTACGTTTAGTCCTCTTTGATTTCTTCTTTCATATCCTGAAATCCTTCCATTCCATTTTCCAGCTCCTTCCAGTCTATCCATACCTAGTATCGATGGAGAGGAGATCGGGTCGCAGCAACTCCGGATCAGCATCGAATGGAGCAGCGGGAGAGAATGTGGATATATTGAGGGTTATCCAGATGATGATGGAGAACCAGCAGCAGCAGACCGAGCTTCTCCGGCAAGAGATAGCAGCACCTAAGGAACAGAGGCCGGGGAACATATCAGACTTCAGGAAGCTGCAGCCAGCCATATTTACAGGAGGAGAGAAACCCTTGGATGCTGAGCAATGGCTGACGGACACATCAGACTTGTTGAATGCAGCCCGTGTCCCAAAGGAGAACCAAGTTGAGGTTGCCAAGATTCAACTGAAGGATATAGCCAGGACTTGGTGGCTAGCAGAGGAGGCCAGATTGGAGAAGCCTGTCACTTGGGACACCTTCTCCAAGAGTTTTTACAGCAGATTCTTCCCTGTCACAGCCCAGAAGGACATGGAAGAGCAATTCATCAGACTTCGGCAAGGGAACAAGTCCGTGGATGAGTATGCCGCGGAATTTCTGAGACTCAGCCGCTTTGCTCCGTATATGGTGACAGATGAGGAGAAGCGAGCAAGCAGGTTTCAGCAGGGTCTTCAGATGGACATTCAGATGTTCCTAATGCCCCCATCATCTGAAGACATATGCGGAGGTTCTCACCAGCGCTCGAGAGGTGGAGCGTGGGTTTGAGAAGAAACAGGCAAACCAGACGAAGAACCAGGCCAAGAAGAGGCCTTTTGAGTTGATGGATGAGGAGGATGCAGATAGGGCAACCCATGGCCCGATGATGAAGAGACCATCCCAAACTCCTCTTCCCCAGATCGCATGCAATTTCTGCCACAGGCCCGGACACTATAAGAGAGATTGTCGAGCGGCCAAGGGATTATGTTTAGTATGTGGGTCAGGGAGACATATGCTAAGGGATTGCCCACACAGGAAGTTTGGACATGTGGCACCAGTCAGACCGGCTCTTCCAGCTCCAGCACGTCCAGCTCCAGCACTTCCAGCGCCGCCACTGAGGAGGAACCCTGAACCTGTTGATCGAAGAGTTCCACTTCCACCCCAACGGTATGATCATCAGTATAGGGGAATGAGACCGAGAGCAGATCAGAGGAGAGGACAAGTTCACATCATGGCAGCAGAGGCCTCAGATGATGCAGCAGAGTGGGAAGACCAGTATCCAGACCAGGAGCCCTGAGGACGTCATGGTAACCACTACCCTATTTCTTGCATTTGAGTTGGTTATCCTTCTTAATATTTTTCCATTGTCATTCTATCATTGTTCATTCTGGTCCTTCCTGTATTCATCCTATCCCCTGTTTTGGTTTTATGAAGCCTTTATTCGTGCCCTTGTCCCCTTTGTGTTCAATTTATCCCCTTAACGAAATTGCGAGGACGCAATTTTTGTAAGGTGGGTGGATTGTAATACCCCGTTCCCGGAATACGTACTTAGTTGCGTATTCAGATTTTCGATCGTATTTTTTCGATTTGTTTCCTGTATTTATTCTGTATTATGAATTCCTTATATGATTGTTTTGCCTTGAATTTGGATCGGTGAACTCGGAGTCAGCCTTTGTCTGAGCCGGGGACTCGATCTCAAGAGTTTTACTTGTTTTAGACATTCTGGTTATCCGATTCGATCGATTTCAGTTTTAAACATCGTTTTCCAATATTTTGGATTTTCTATGATTTTCTGGAATTTTCTGTGATTAAGTTGAAAATCTTCAAAACCGGTGTCGGCCAGTGCCGCTGACCGATTCCTGGATTTTTAATTCTCAAATTGTTTGGAATTTCATGATGGTCCTTTAGACTTTATCTTTTAGAATTGCAATTCCTACTTATATTCTTTTTCTGAGAATTTTATGATTTTATGAAAATTCAAACGGAGTCGGTAGGTAGCTGATTCCAGGATTTTTAGTTTCAAAACTATAGAGTATTTCTTCAAATGGATTTCACTATTGGCCTTTATATATTATTCTTGATTTTTGGTAAAATTTCCAGATCATTCCGAGACACTTGAATTTCGGGCATTTTTCCAATTATCGCATATTCCAATTTCCACCTTGTCATGCCACCTCATTTCCCACTCACCCTCTCACCTAACCCCACTCACTCTCTCTCCTTCCCATGGCCGGCCAAGTGGCCACTCTAGGGACACCTCACCTCCCTTTTTGCAAGAAAGCCCCTTGCATCTATCCTATTTGCATCTCCTTTGCAAAATCCCCATCATATATATTCCTTTCAATTGCAATTAAATCCTTTTCTTCCTCTTTCACTTCATCAAGAGAGAAACCCTCTCCAAAATTCCCTCATCTCCTCCACAAACCCTAGCACCAAGAAACCCTAATCTCTTCTCCTCCATCTCCTCCTCCAACCACAAGAGTTCATCTAGGGCATCAAGGGCATCACCTCCAACCTCCAAGGCAACTCCAAGTTCAACCTCCTCCACCTCAAGCTTCAACAACCACTCATGGATTGAAGCCACCATCTTCTTCTTGGATCAAGCTCCAATTGAACCCATCCTAGTGAGTATCTTTACTCACCAAGACCTAGTTAACTCCTTATATACTTGTGATGGGAATTCTTGAACACTTGCACCTTAAAAAAATCCCATTTTTAGGTTATCAAACTAAAGATCCAACCTTTCCATGTAGATATCTCTACTCACCAAGGCTAGTCTGTCCCTTGTGTACTTGTGTTAGTAAATCAGGTCCCCTAATGTCATAAAAACCCCATTTTTGCCATCAAGAACAACCTCCAAGTTCTGTTCTGTAAACTGCTCCCCGACCAGTATTAGTCGACTTGACCTAGAACCTAGTCGACTAGAACACTTAGCTGAAACCTAGTTTTTCTGGAAAACACAGTATTAGTCGACTTACCCCAAATATTAGTCGACTGATCAACCCTCTGGAAATCCCTATTAGTCGACTCCTGAATTCACCTAGTCGACTAACCCTCCTTGGACCAGAAACCAACTCTCGGCCCAGTCGACTTAAGCCTATTTTATTAGTCGACTTGAACACCTTAGTCGACTAGCCATTTTACCTTAGTCGACTAATGTTTCCTGGAACAGTGACCCCAATTCTCTTTATCCCAGACTTAGTCGACTTGCGTACCTGTTAGTCGACTTGAAACCTTTATTAGTCGACTAGTCCCTTGACCCTAGTCGACTAATTCTGACTATATGTCTTAAATGATTTCCCTCCTAAAATTGGATCTTGTCGTTGGTTTATGTGTTATGCATTATGGTTTCTTGTACTTCATGACTGGTACTATAGGACTTATTACTTGTTGGATCTTACCTCATATTACTTCACGATTTGTCAAGTAACATTATCAACCACTTGTCAACTTTATGTTCTCTTTTAACACATGTATATCAACTAACCATGCCACTACCTTGCCAGACCCTATAGTTATGTCATGATTGACCCGGCCCATTCTACATTTATTGTTATGTTTTATTGCTTGCTAGACATCACCACTTTGTCATGCTATCCCTTAAACCAAGCATGATACACTTGACTTTATGATTATCTTAATTGCGGGAACCCTGCCTTGTTTTATGGAACTAAGTGCCACATGGAACAAAGTGCCACACCACACGGTGGGGGCCACCTCTTGAAACCCATGGGGGTCACCTCTAGAATCCACTCCCTCAGAACAAAGTGCCACATGGAACAAAGTGCCACACCACACGGTGGGGGCCACCTCTTGAAACCCATGGGGGCCACCTCTTGAATCTGAAGGGCTAATACTGTCATGTTCACTTTTTCCCGTAAACTGATAATCCTTAATAAGCTACAACTTGTATGGGGTATGGGTGGAAGTGATGGATGCCGGAATGATACCTTGCTTATAGTGATGGATATGATATATGCGGCGGAAAGTTGTAGTGGGACTTAGGGCCCACACGATTACCTATAGGGGGACTTTGGGCCTCCAAACCGGTCCCAGGTGGTGGGAACCGTTGGGCCACTAAACTGGTCCCCGGTGTATGAGTGCCACTATAAGAGGTGATATCAGTTTTCCATCTACTTCCGTTAACAAACCTCGAATAGCTTATATATGGATGTATGTGAGTTGGGATCGATACCGAAACACATACCTAGATATATGGGTTAGGCGAGTAATAATAATAATAATAGATGTCAGTTGTGTTCTCTGTTATAATTACCGTTATGTGTACCAGCTATGATTCCTGTCTTAGTTCCTGTTATGACTATTATTTACTTGTCGTGATTCCAGTGATGATTCCGGTTATTGGATTATGTCTTTCTCATTATGATTCATGTCTTCTTGTTTTGTATTCTCGTTATGATTATGGTATGATTTGCAACTCTGATTCTACATGCTTGGATTACTGTGGCATGAGATAGAGGTATATAGATGAGGGTTTCCTTGTTTGGATTATTCCTTCGATGTACTAGTCTCATGGGACCGTGACCTAAGTATATACAATCACTTTTGCTTGTAATCAGCTTTACTTGTATTTTCCGCCTTATGATTATGTTATATCCGTCCTTACATACTATACTTGTGTTCTAACCCCTATTCATGTCTCTTAGCCACTTGGCTGTAGCTCATTTATTGTTATATGTCTTGATTCCTTGGATTTGCACATTCAGATTCCGGAGCTTGGATCGAAGTGGAGTTGTCCACCGTAGATCGAGCCCTCCGTAGCGAGCAGGCATCTTAGCTCCAGTTCTTGCACCTGACTCCTTTTGACTCACGGGATCTTCATCCTACTCGTGAGCCCTTTTGTGTTCTTCTTGTATATGTTACTTTTGGACTTGTTATGATAAAAGACATATGTAATATGTAATGTTTATCATATACTGTGATGACTTTGTATTGTACCTTTATGTTGGCATATATGTGTGTATACCATGCTTTGCGTTGCACTCTGATCCTTTCTTGTTGTACTTTATGCTTAGCGTATATGCGTGGGGGCACTTCCTGACCTACGTATATACGTCGCAGTGACGTCCCCGTATCTGTGAAATCGGGGCGTTACAGCTCACCAGACGGAGCTGAGAAACCTGACGGTCCCAATCACGTCCCTTTCGAGATAGTGAGTGACCGGAGGCTGAAGGGTCCAGAGAAACCTGACGGTCCCAATCACGTCTCTTTCGAGATAGTGAGTGACCGAAGGCTGAAGGGTCGGCCACGCATAGTATAAAGCAGTAAAACACATCACAGGCATGGTATATGTACAAGAATGAAACTACCCTAATACAAGCATTCGTCACAGAGCAATACATGTCCAGATATTGGCACTCGGCCATACACAGATGCAGGGACTCAGCCCAATACAAAATACATGTAAACATGGAATAAAATACATGTCGACCCGACGAAGCGGGGAAACCCAAATGGAGACGAGAGCGAGAACACTCGCCTAAATCACCGGAAAGCCGAAAAGTCTGGAATCCATGGAACTCGCGCACGCGCCATAAATATAATAATATAAAAATGTGAGGAGAGAGAAAGTGAAGATGAGAGAGAAAGAGTTAGAGAGAGAACCTAGAGAGAGAAAGGGACACAGGGAGACGCGGGTTTTGAAAGTGAGACGCGGGGGTCGCAGACGCGGGAGTCGCGTCGCGGGATTAGCAAACGCAGGAATCACAGACGCGGGAGTCGCGTTGCGTAGGAGCCACAAACGCGGGGTTCGAGACCCGCGTTCAAATCAGGACGCGAGGAGAACGCGGACGCGGTCTTGGGTTCCGCATCGCGTTAGCACGAGGAGATCACAGACGCGGGTATTATCTCCGCGTCGTGTTATCACGAGAACGCGAGGATCGCGTTAAGGAAATGTTGGACGCGGGGATGAGTTCCGCGTCAACAAATATAGAGAAAAGGAGAGAATTAACAGGAGAGAAAGAGAGTTAATCAGGGGAGGGAGAAAGTTATCAGGAGAGAGAGAGAGAGTGATTAGGAAAGAGATGAGAGAGAGAGATCCAGGAAGAGAGAGAGAGAGAGACCCAGGAGAGAGAGTGAGAGGTCCAAGAGAGAGAGAGAGATCCAAGGAGGGAAAAGAGAGAGAAGGGGGGCTATTGCCCCCTGGCTCCCGCACACAGCGCCCCCCTCTGGGGGGCGCTCGGCCTGGCCGCAGCCAGGTGGCGGCGCCGGGCGGCGCCGGCCACCGGCAGAGAAGGAGGGGGGCAGCGCCCCCTCAACAGAGAAGGGAGGGGGCTGTGCCCCCCTCCAGCAAAGGAAAAGAGAAGGGGGGCCGTTGCCCCCCCCTCAGGCCACGCACAGGGGGCCCAGGTGGGCCCCCTGGCCGCCCACGGCCGCCTGCACACCGCCGGCGGCGCCAGACTGGGGTGGCGCCGGCCACCCCGAGGAGAAGGAGGAGGGGGCTGCTGCCCCCTCCACAACAGCGCACAGGGGGCCTAAGGCCCCCTGGCCGCGCCCAAGGCCGCCGGCATCTCGCCGGCGGCGGCCTGCCCACGCCGGGGCGCCAGAGGAGGGAGGAGGTCGGCGGTGATGGGGTCGCCGAGGCCGGATCTGGTGAAGGAAGAGAGAGGAAAGGAAAAGAAAGAAAAGGAAAAGAAAAGAAAAAGAAAGAAAGGAAAGGAAAAAGAGAAAGGAGGAGGAGTTGGCCGGAGTTCGGAGGGTCTCTCGCCGGCGTCGTGGTGGCCGGAGGCGCCGGCGGGGCGACTGGTTGGGTGAGTCGGCCAAGGAATTGGGGAAGAAGAAGAAGGGAAAAGAGAAGAAGAGAAAGGAGAAGAAAGATAAGGGAGAAGGAAAATAAAGAAAAAGAAAAAGAAAAGAAAAAAGAAAAGGAGGAAGGGATTGATGGGAAGGGGGTGGTGTCACCCACGTGGGGGAGTGGGCTGCGGTTGGTGGGAGAAAAGAAAGGGAAGAAAGGAAGAAAGAAAGAAAAGATAAAAATAATAATATTATAATATGGTCGCGAAAAATCGACTGTTCCGGAAAAATCCCAAAAAATACCCGGAGGTAGAGAACGTCATCCTGAGGAATAATATGAAATCGGTTTTCAGAAATAAAATCCCATTTTCAAATTAAAAAAATCCGGAAGTCCACCGCCGATACCGGTCTACATCGGGTCGGCCGGATTTTGATAAATTCCGTAAAATCCCAAAAAATGTATTAAAGAATATAATATGATTTTAAGAAGTAAAGTAAAAGCGGAATCTAGAAATTCAATCCCGATTGTAAACCAAAAATTCTGGAATCAACCAGCGATACTGGCCGATACCGAATCCGGTGGAATTTTCATAAATTCATAAAATCCTCAGAAAAGTATTTAGATGGGAAATGTGATTTTAAGAAATAGTGTAAAAAGACACTCCTTGAAATTCCAATCCGTTTGCAAGTTAAAAATCCGGGAATCGGTCAGCGGCACTGGTCGACACCGGTTTTGAAGATTTCCAATTTAATTCAGGAAAATTCCAGAAAATCATAGAAAATCTAAAATATTGGAAAACGATGTTCAAAACTGAAATCGGTTAAATCGGAATAGCAGAATGACCAAATCGAGTAATACCCTAGGATCGGGCCCTCGGTTCAGACTAGGGCTGACTCCGAGTCCACGAATCCAAATCCAAGACAAAACTATCATATAAAGAATTCATAATACAAAACAAATACAGGAAGTAAATTGAAAAATATGATCGAAAAATCTGAATACGCAACTAAGTACGTATTCTAGGAGCGGGGACGTAGAGCTGTGTGCTCGAACCTCGAAACAAATCTCGGTGTTTGCGTTTGATCCATTGACTCTAACTCTCTTTATTACTTTGTGCATCTATTCATATTTCCATATCATATACATGCTTGTGTTATTTGTGTGTGCCTCACTTGTGTTTAACCACGATAGCTTCATATAGCACCTCAACTCTTATTTAGAGGAATCAAGAGGAGTTAGTCCAGAGCCCTTCACCGGAAATTTGGCTACACTCATTAGTTGCATTAAGTTTTTAATTTCCGCATTTTGTTCATTAGATTAGCCGTACACCTATTCATCCCCCTCTAGGTGTACTTTCAATTGGTATCAGAGCCTACGCTCCTGATATTAGGTTTAACCACCTAGGAGTGTGATCTTGGTTGCTAATCTACATTTGCATTTGTATTTGCACACATATTGTTTGCACTCATGGATGTCCCTCCCATGTTTGATATCTCTAGACTTGATATATGGAAGGTTCTGATGAGCTGTGATTTAAAAACCCTAGGTTATAGAGTTTACCTTGCCATTGCCAAGGAATCCTACCTTAGTGATAGCAGGCATATAGAGGCCAATGCACTAGCCCTAAAGGCACTTAGAGCATCTCTTGATAAAGAATATTTACATATATTTTCTCACTACGAGTCCGCTTTTGCAGTATGGAGCACTTTGACATCTCCCGAGCTACCAACGCTTATCGATAAGAAGAGGAGATCTAGGAGAGACAAGTCCGACGAACATTGCTTCATGGTCCAAGGGAATGACTCCCTTGAGGTACAATCGGAAACTCAACTAGATGCTAGCACTGGTTCCTATTGCAATGAGTGTTTAGAGGCACAAGCCATGAATGATGAACTTGCTAAAAATTGTGAAAATTTGATTTCAAAATACAAACTTTTGAAAAAGGAAAGTCTTGATTTAAAAGAAGAAAAAAAATTTATCTTCTAGACTTGAGATTGTTTTGCAAGAAAGGGATGAGATTTCAAGTGAAAGTGACTCGCTTAAATCCCAACTTGATCTTGCACTTAATGAAAATAAAATTTGAAAAGAAAATAAAATTTTGAAAAGTAAAAATGATTGTGAATATGTTTTGAAGAAAATGAGGATTTAACTTCAAAACTTGATTTTGTATTAAAAGAAAATAATTCTTTAAAAAATAAAATAAATTTGATTTCACAAGAATTGAAAGATTGTTTAAAGAAAAAATTTTTTTGAAAAATGATTTAGATTCTCATGTTTGCCATGCTAGTGTAGTTTCACCTAGCTTACCTATTGCATGCTCCACTTTATCTTCAAATATTAAAAATGGTATAAATGTTTTAAAGAAAAGTGTGGATTGTTTGGGCTCCACTTTGAGCCATTGTGCTTTGAACCATACACTGTTGGAATCTATGTTTCGAAAGAAACAAGTTCCTCTTATGCATGCACACAAATCACGGCATACACATGCTCCTCACGGACACACTTATAACACGATGTATGCTCATGTGTACACATGTACACATTGTGGACGTAAGGGTCACCTTGCTAAATTTTGCTATGATAAGATACATGATGTAAATTTAGCAACTAAATTTGTTTGGGTTAGGAAAGGAGCTAACCCCCATGGACCCAAAAGAGCGTGGGTACCAAAGACCACCCCTATTGTATTTGATGTAGGTGTGGGCTTTCGCATGACGTGAGAGTGATGGTGCCTTGAAGTGGATGCGTTCCGAGCTTTATGAGGACAATTTGGATACATCACTTTCAAGGGGAGTTTGGTGGGAGGACCATCTTGTTTTGGAGACTTGGAGAGTTGCCCTCATAGGTTTTGGTAACAATCTCTAACTCCCATTATGTTTACATGCTTATCTTATTGTTGATTTCTAGCATGTCATGTTTTAATGTTCATTATGCCATATGCCATGTTTATTAGAATAGTGATATACATGATTAGTAATTGAGGCACTCATGTTTTATATGAATTTATATCGTTGTGTTCTCACATTTGTTTTGTAACGCCCCGATCCCAAGGATACGGAGACGTTATGGCGACGTACATACGCAGGGTGAAAACACCCTCGCGCGTATGTTAAGTCTCAGTACAGGAAATAGCCTTCATATACACACAAGAGTTCCAGCATTAAATAAGTAAAAGAATACCTACAAAAAAGATCAGTGAGCATGATAGATAATGAAGCATGGACAAATAAGGAAATAAGACAAAAGAATCAAGATACTTATGAATCGTATAGGTGACAAGTCCCCTATGTGAATCCAATGACATATCTGACAGTATGATACCTCGAATTTCCAACCTGGGCACGAAAACTCAGGGTCGTCAGAAAGCGACCTAGTTAATGGTAAAATGAAGGAAGCAGTAATATATACGATAGTAAAACAGACACGATAATAATATATAATACATGATTCTGTAACAGTGATACCATATAGTAGGCATATACTAAGCAGTGGAAATATAAACATGTCATAGTTTAATATCATCACTACCTAGCAGGCTATCATCGGGTCATGTCTATAGTAGTATCCAGTTTTATATAATAAATAAGGAACATGCAGATGTGCAGCATGTAATAGAACCATACTACCGGGTTGTGCATATACAGTAATGATGTTTGCAAGTATACATAAAGCAGAGTATATGCAATGCAGAATATAGATGTACATGAGTAGTGTACAGAAAGTGTAACATATATGAGGAAGTGTAACAAAGTATACAGGTAACATGATAAGGGATAAATGACAGGACTAGTAACAAGTGCAACTAAACAATATGATACATGTAACGGGCAAATCATGTTATTTATACAATAATAACAATCAGTACCACCTGATATTTTAATCAATCTCTTTCAGTGTTCCATACCACTGGCAGTTCATACTGGAGCCCGCACTCCAGTCGAACCCATCCGAACATGGCCTACTGGTACCATATCCAAACGAGAGAGTGACCAAATAACAAGTGTTCCCGACGTCACTATTGTTTATACTGTTTTATTATGTTAATTGGAAACCCAATAGTCAAGGAGATCTAGTCAGGTGGGTGTACCCCGTGCATTCCCGGGATTACGGCCTTAAACAGACCCCTGGCTGCTGAGACCAGGGCCAGCCCGCTAAAGGTGTAACATGTAACAAGAACTCAATGAGCTAGTGTAACAAAGTATACAGGTAACATGATAAGGGATAAATGATCAGGACTAGTAACAAGTGCAACTAAACAATATGATACATGTATCAGGCAAATCATGTTATATATACAATAATAACAATCAGTACCACCTGGTATTTTAATCAATCTCTTCCAGTGTCCCATACCACTGACAGTTCATACTGGAGCCCGCACTCCAGTCGAACCCATCCGGACATGGCCTACGGGTACCATTATCCAAACGAGAGAGTGACCAAATAACAAGTGTTCCCGACGTCACTATTGTTTATACTATTTTATTATGTTAATTGGAAACCCAATAGTCAAGGAGATATAATCAGGTGGGTGTACCTCGTGCATACCCGGGATCACGGCCTTATACAGACCCCTGGCTGCTGAGACCAGGGCCAGCCCGCTAAAGCTGTAACATGTAACAGGAACTCAATGAGCTAAAACAATAACGGGAAACAGGAGCTCATGAGTTATAACAGACGGTAGCCAGCACTACCCCGTCCCCTGCAGTGGGACAAACAATGGATCCAGACATCACCCGACAAGATCTAGTCAACCGTCAAGTCTCCCCCAACCCCATCTTATAGTTCATACATTTAATGTACACAGAGTATCAGGAACAAGAACAGTACATGATACATGTAACACGATAACAGGACATGAGCTCTGTTGATAGCACGAAACACGATAACGGGAAACGGGAAACAATAGATGTGGGATTCTAGAGGTGGCCCCCGTGGCTTGAAACCACGTGGCACTTAGTTTCACACATCGCATATCAACAACTCACATGTCCAGTAACGGGAATATCAATATCAGAACAGGAAATAATCATGTAACGGGAATACAGGACGAACTACTCATGTAACAATAATCCATATGACATAAACAATGATCAATATAACGAGAATACGAGAATATCCAACATCCTTGGGTAATAATATAATCCATGATCCATGTAACAGGAACACGCAGACAATCAATGCATGTAGACCGGTGAGTACACGTAACAGTGGTGTAAGACATGCACAGAGTATCCATATAGTGGTATCCCGTGTAATAGCGTATCCGTGTATCAATAGTTCACAAACATGTAGTAATCGTGTCGTGAATCTTGGTATCTATGTAACGGTGAAATAACGGTATAGAGTGTAACATATATTTACATACAATACAGTGTTCAATGTATCGGGGGGTCGGTAAGGGTGACAGTGTAATAGTGACAATATCTGATATAATGAGTATGCGTGTATCAGTGCACATGTAACAGTATTACGTAACCATGATTGATGTCCATGATGTGAATGCCAGCAAAACATGTGGAATAATAATCTAACCATTTTAATATGATCATCTATCACCTATATGTTATATTAAATCATGAAGCAGATGAAAATATTATTTTATTGGTTGTGCTTACTACACTATCATGCATTACAAAATATGACTTCTCTATAATTAAGTTATTTATTAACATTCTATTGATTTACCCATAATCACGATTTATTGACTAAAATAATCACTCAATTTATAAAACATGAATAAATAGAATTTAGTAAAAAGAAAACACTCACAAAATAGTCATGGGAAGGTAGCTCTCTTTCCCACGATTGCAACAGTTTCAGGATCGTCCAAATCGGAGTCCGGATGCTTCAGATATCGCCCAAACACTAAACGTAATAAGAATGGGTCAAATATGTAATAAAAATATCTTAAATGCAATTAATAAGAATTAGCAGGGGGTTTTCTGTAATATTAGCTTTATTGGGTTTTGGATGCGGGTTTGGTAAGATAACCGGTCGGGTTTAGATCCAATACCCAAACTCATAACTTAAGTTAAATGGATATTGGGTACTTTGGGTTAATGGGTACCAACCCAATAGGGTTATAGGGTTCCAAATCTAACCAAAAGGATTAATGGGTTCGAGTTTACACCCGAACCCATCAGCAGAGCAGCGGCAGCGGCAGCTGCCGCTGCTGCCTCTGCGACGTGTTGGCCGGCCAGCAGAGCTGGCCGGCAGCACCCGCTGAGACCCCTGCCGGGCGTGGCCGGCGGCACCAGGGGGAAGGGGCGTGAGAGAGAGAGCAAGAGAGGGGGAGAGGAGTTTACAGTAGAAGAAGAAGGAGAAGAAAAAGAAAAGAAAAAGAAGGAGGAGAAGAAGAAGAAGAAGAAGAAGAAGAAGGGGAGAGGGTGGCGCGGCCTGGGGGTCGCAGTGGTGCGCCAGCCACCGGCGCGCCGGCCTGCCAGCGGCGACAGCGGCCGCCGGTGGGTCTGGCTCCGGCCTGCTGGAACAGAGAGAGTGAGGGGTAGAGAGAGGTATGTCAGGAGAGAGAGAGAGAATTTGAGAGAGGGAGGGACGTTTTAGAGAATTAGAGAGAAAAAGTTAGGTGAGAGAGAAGGAGATGGGATTTAAAGAGGGGGAGGCGGTGGAGTATGGCGATGGTTGGAAGTCGGTGGAAAAGGAAGAACCCAGAGAAGAGGAGAAAGGAAAAGAAAAGAAAAAGAGAAAAAGAAAACGAAAAAGAAAAGAAAATTATTATTTTATTTAGGTCAAAATTGGACCAACTCCGAACGATTCCCAAAAATTACATAAAATAGAGAATATTACGCGGAGGGAGAATATGAAATCAGATTCTAAAAATCTTATTCGGTTTGCAAGTTAAAAATCCTAGAGTGTATCGCCGATACCGGGCGACACCGGTTTGGCCCGATTTTTGATAAAATCAGAAAAATCCCCAAAAATACTCTAACTTAGAAAATATAATTTTAAGGCATAAGGTGAAAGAAGATTCTGTAATTCCAACTCTATTTGTGAATTAAAAATTATAGAGCTGATTCTCGGTATCAGTCGACACGGACTACGGAGATTTTTCAAAATAATTTAGAAAAATTTTAGAAAATTCTGAAAAATCTAAAATATTAGAAAATGATATTTGAAGCTGAAATCAACTCAATCTGACTACCAGAAAAATCAAATCAACATTATACGTCGTATCGCGTACTGATACTGTGATACGTACATCAGCGAGCAGGAGGTTACATGTTTTAACTAATGTGTATGTCCTAGATCTATGCATGTGCATGTACATAATGATCATATATATGTTTATGAGTTTTGTTTTGATACTTCATGTTTTGATTATATGTTTAGATGTTAGTTTTCATTAAAATTTGGATGTATACTTGTACAACTAGTGAGCTACAAATAAACTATTATATGTTTGTGCTTGAATGCTCATTTGTACTCATTAGATGTACTAGTATAGCCTAGTTTTGATGATTCATGCATTTGACTTGTATTCCCATTTTGTACATGTTTTCATGTTTATGTTTAACTTCACGTCTATGTCTATTATGTCTAAACTATTAGCTATACATATACATCCTTGAGCCACTTGCCTTCATGCATATACTTTTGTGTACTCGTTATGTTTGGATATGTATGTATTTTTTAGTTCGTACAAGATATACATATGCCTTGAAGATTAAATTGTTTTGATGATTTTCATGTTTTGTTTATAAAAGAATTTCACATTGAGCCTATTGCCCATTTTCTTGACTATGTCTTTCACACAAAACTTGTACACTCACATTATTTGAGGTTTTCTCATGATTTTATTTTCATGAGTCTTATATGAGCTTTATATCTTTTGAGTGTAGTGATTTTCATGTTTCATGAAATATATTTTTGTTTTATTTCTTACTTGAAGGATTTCGTACTAGTTTTCAAATTTTTCTTAAAACTAGTTCGTATTCTTCATTATGGTAGAGCTTTTCAAATATACTATATTTTCAAACCTATTTTTAAAAACCCTACCCATTTAAGGGCAGTTGGATGGGCGACCATGCCTTGCATGTTTCTTATTGAAAATCCTTTAAACATGTGCATGAAATGGGTGGAAGGTAATATGAGTTATACACTTTACCTTATTGTGTTTCAATTGGTATCATTGGATCTTTTCAATTGGTATCACTATTGACATTTTTTTGTATACTCATATATGTTTCTATATATATATGATTACACTTCAAATATTATCAATTTCGATTGGTATTCAATTTTTCATACATATATATATGCTTTATTTGTGCTTACTATATCTCTATATCTTTGACCATAAATTTTGGTTATGCTAAGCTTGATTTCAAATGACTATTATATTTCAATTATTTATGTTTCAATTAGCATCTTATACAAGCTTATGCATTATTTTATTTGGTGTTTCATAAAGGGGGAGAAAAATTTATATTTCACCTTTCGATTGGTTTTGTTATTCTACTCCCACACTTTATGTTAAATATAATTAAAAAATGGTATTGATTATTTTTGGTATCATATGCTTTTAATAAAAAAATTACTTTCAATTGGTACTAATCTTCACATATTGGTATCAAGATTACCTATAAGTTTACTTACAATAAAGAAAATAATAAAACAATGTTAACAATTGGTATGTCTTATTGACATCAAAATTTTTAGTTGAATTGCTCAAAATGATTTATTTACTTACAATTGGTATTTAATTGGTATTTACTTACAATTGGTATCAATTGGTATTTAAATTTATATTAAAATATTTATTTTATGCACCACATTATGTACTTTCAATTGGTATATTTCATTGATATCATGATGAATGAAATTGATATATTTTTTCTTACAGTTGGTATCATAACTGTAGGCTGTCTAAAAAATCATTAAAGACAAGTCGTCAAAAGCAGAGTCCCAAACTCCAGACGCAGGGCTAATCTCAGCCAGCACTGCAGCACCAAGGCGCGTGGGTCGACACCCGCGTCTCAGCCAGCACTGCAGCACCAAGGCGCGAGGATCGAAACCGCGTCTCAGCCAGCACCAAGGCGCGAGGGTCGAAACCCGCGTCTCAGCAGCACCAAGGCGCGAGGGTCGAACCCGCGTCTCGACAGCACCAAAGCGCGTGGGTCGAAACCCGCGTCTCAGTTATAACCGTCCCGGTTATAGGGTCAATCACGGCCCACATAACGGGGAAAGTTAACCCTATTATGGAGTGTTTTAGGAGGCACGTTCGCTCCTGAAAGCTCTATAAATAGCCCTGTTGCTATGGAGAAGGGGTCGGATTTTTGAGAGAAGAACTCTGAGAGAAAAAAGCTTGACTTTAGAGCTTCCACAGAGGAGGAAAGAGAGTCCAACCCTTCAGATAACTTGCTGCGTACAAGTTAATCTTTGCCTACAATCTCTTGGTCGACAGAGCTGTGCTACTCCGTCCACCATCCGAAGAGAAGATCCCCAAAAGTTCTCGACGTTTACCCGGTCAACAGAAAATAAGATTCACTTTTCACCGCCACTTGAAGAACTCAGCACTAAACAAAGGGGAGATTCAAGACTCAACATCTTCCCTCCCTTGTAGTCGGAGCATTAGTCCGTTGTAATCTTTCAACTGATTCAAGGAAACTTTACACCGAATTCTTCTACTCCGTGCCAAACAAGAGATGGCGACTCCGCTGGGGACTACTTTCGTTACTGACGAACAAGTTATGGCGCAAGGTGACGTCCTCGATAAGGGGAAAACGGTCGAATCGCTCGTCGTCGAATTTGACCAGGTAAAGTATGAAGAGTTCCTCTCTTCCGGCTCCAAGAGCCCAAAGGCCCGCGCCTACCGCAGGGTCTCTACGGGGACTTACCCCGAAGTCCGCTCTGAGCCTCTCTTAGAGGCAGCTGCTGTAAGGGATGTTGTGGCCAATCACGCCAGGCGTGACACACGCGCCAATGTCTCTCAGGAGACCCGCGTGGTCAAATTCTCTGGCATCCAGCCGATCCACCCTCTTTCTCAGCATCAGGTCGTCGTTGGTTTCTCTCAACCCCCACGACGCAACCGGAACGCTGAGCGCCGACAGAGGAGGCGTGCGCGTCAACTGCAAGTTAGAACAACTGATCGTCCAACTGAAGCAGGACGCAAGGTTCAAACCGGCGTCTCTGCCGCACCACATCCGGCACACGAAATCCGCGTTTGGCAATCCAAACGTGAGGCCCACCAAGTTGACCCCTCTGAAGCCCCATTCCCCAGACGTCAAGGCAAAGCTTGCGCGCCTCGTCGAGTACAAGAGGCACGCTCCTCTAGACATGCGTCCCAGCTGCCCTGCGTCTCTCAAACACCTCTGCCCCGACGCAACAACCAGCAGCGCGAGAGTCGCGTCTCTTCTCAGCAGAGACGCCAAGCTCACGCTCAGAAACAGCGACGCAAGAGCTGCGTTCAGGCGCCCCGCGTCTCTTAACCCTGCGTCCCAGCTGTGCGAAGCAAGGATGCCTCCTACCCTCAATATTGCGAGGCTAATCTTTTTGATCCTCCTCCCACAAATTTGAAAGATTATTTGACAAAGAAAAGAAGTGCTAATCAGATCACTTCGTCATGTTGCTGCCAACGACTTATCATAATGCTTTCTGAGTGTCATTGCAGTTCAGGTACAAACCAGCAGTCTCTAGTTAGACAGCTGACCCTGATTCCCCGATCAGCTAAGAGAAGTCGTTCCCACAGGAGGAGGATTTTCTCTGACACTGAATATCCAGAGTTCACTGCAAACATGGTGAGCAGGAGCAGAGGAAAACAACCTGCAATCAGTTCTGATGATGAGTCTGACACAGAATCGGAAGGGGTGTACCGACACACTCGCACCCGAACCGGGGCAATTCCCCCAATTGACTACAATGCTCTAGTCCGGGGCATTGAGGTGAATGACTCGCATTCCATTATTGCAGAGTCGCAGGCTTCAAATTCCTCCATGGAGAAAGAGGCCTACATATACATGACTAGCACTCCAGAGGAGACCGCCAGGCGCTTGGAGCAGCAAGCTCAGGTCCAGAAGGAACAATTCGAGATGATTCGCGCTCAGCAAGAATCTATCGACTCTCTCAAGCAGATGCTCGCACAGTTGCTTGAAGACAAGAGGAAGTTAACTAACAAAGCCTCCTCTAAGAAGTCTAAAGGCAAACGAAAAGAGGGGGAATGTAACACCCTGATCCCCGGTGTACGTATCACCGTATCTGTACGTGATACGACGTACAAATTTGATTTGACTTCTGTAGTATTCCGATTGACCGATTTCAGTTTCAAAAATCATTTTTTAATATTTGAGATTTTTCAGAATTTTCTGGAATTTTTCTTGATTATTTTGGAGAATCTCCGTTGTCGGTGTCGACCGATACCGATAGCCGGCCTTCCGATTTTTATTTCACAAACGGAGTCATATTTTAAGAATCCGCTTTCACCATGTGCCTTAGAATCATGTTATCTACGTTCGGGTATTTTTGGGGATTTTTTCTGAATTTATCGAAAATCCGGCCAAATCGGTGTCGTCCGTATCGGTGAGACACTCCGAGATTTTTAATTTGCAAACGGATTGAATTTCTTCAAACTGTTTTCATATTACGTCTCAAGATAATATTTTCTATTTTTTGTAATTTTTAGACATCGTTCGGAGCTAGTCGAATTTTGGGCCAATATAATAGTAATAAAATATTAATATTTAATCTTTTTCTTTTCCTTTCCTTTCCCTTCTCTTCTCCATTTTTCTGGAGAACTCCTTCCACCGCCTCTCCACCGACTTTCTCTCCCTTTTTAAAATCCTCTCTCTCTCTCTTCCCCAAAACTCTCTCTCTCTATCTCCAAACTCTCTCTCTCTAATCTCTCTCTCTCTCTCTCTCTCTCTCTCTCTCTCTCTCTGTGTGACCCAAATTAGGGGGAGGGCCGACCGACCCTTGCAGCGCCAGCGGCCTGGCCGCCGGCCGCTGCCGCCGGCCGCCGCCCAGGCCACGTCGCGGCCGCCAGGCCGCGCACCCCTCTTCTTCTTCCTCTTCTTTTTCTTCTTCTTCTTCTCCTCCTCA
Source organism: Agave tequilana (assembly GCA_038442645.1). Lineage (NCBI taxonomy): Eukaryota > Viridiplantae > Streptophyta > Magnoliopsida > Asparagales > Asparagaceae > Agave > Agave tequilana. The sequence continues at coordinate 14,167 of JAVJIF010033267.1, read as the reverse complement.
CTTTTCTTCTTCTTTTTCTTCTTCTGTTTCTTTCCCTATCCCACACCCTCTCTTTCTCTCTCTCTAGCCGGCGACCTAGCCACCGCCGGCGGCCGGGCTCGCCGCCGGCGGGCCCTGTCGCCGCCGGCCATGCTAAAGCACAGCAGCAGCAGCAAGAAGCTGCTGCTGCTGCTGCTGTTTTTGGTGTTGTTTGGGTTGGGGTGAAACCCAAAACCCATTAACCCTTCACCCCAAAACCCACTAACCCTATTAGCCTCTACCCACTACCCAATAACCCGTTACCCATTTACCTTAAGTTAATCGGGTTCGGGTTATCGAATCGAGACCCGACCCTTTATGAGCCCAAACCCGCATCCAAACCCAATAAAGGTAACTTTTTCAGAAAACCCCCTGTCAATAATTCGTATTTGCATTTAAATATTTTATTACATATTTAACCCTATTTGTTATTATTTAGTATTCGGGCGATATCGGGAGCATTCGGACTCCGATTCGGGCGATTCTGGATCCGTTGCGATCGTGGAGAAGAGAGCTACCATCCTATGGCCAGTTTGTGAGTATTTTTCTTTTATAAATTCTATTTTACTGTGTTTAGTGACATTGACCTATTAATTTATTGATTATGGATAAAATCCGATAACTATTAATTATTCACTAGTCATAATCGTACAATCATTGGAATAGGAATAACATAGAATACTGCTAGGTATACTGACATAGACAACTCGGATACAGTCATGACCTGCACTGCCACCGACACGTGGGTGTACACTCTCATAACATGTACTGTATCACAGTCACGCTACATGCATACTGATCCACAGAAACACTATGACACTACACTGACACGAGACATGCATGTTAGATTCCGTAGGACATGATACTACATGATACATGGACTACGGTTATTACATGTACTAGTGTTACACATAAATGTTACACGGATTTCACTAGTACACGGACAAGTCCCGCATATCACATTATTGTCAGCATCATTACACAGATACTGTAGTTCACGGTACCTGATATTAGATACGGACCACTGTTATTACATGTACATGTTGCACAGATATTATGACACGTTCTACTCTTATTTCATATTCATGTCTCACCGATAGATACATGCACTGCTTCACGGATACTCGTTACACAGACATCACTGCTACATATGCTCACCGCACAAGTGTACATGCATGTATTATTCTATCTTCTTGTCTTATGGATTACTGTGTATATTACATGTATAGTTGTTCCATGTTCCCGTATTCATATTGTATGATTGCTTCCTGTTACTGATATGGATATTCCTGTTACTGACATGAGAGCTGTTGATATGCGATATGTGGAATCCCACATCTATTGTTCCCGTTTCCCGTTATATTGTTCTCGTGATATTGTTCCCGTTTCCCGTTATATGGTTCTATGCTATCAACAGAGCTCAGGTCCAGTTATCATGTTACCCGTATCATGTACTATATTTATTCTTTTTACCTTGTATACTTGACATATCAGATCAGAAAGATAACTTGGGTATGGGGGAGACTCGACGGTTGATTAGATCATATCGGGTGGATGTCTGGATCCATTATTTGTCCCACTGCAGGGGACGGGGTAGTGCTGGCTACCGTCTGTTACTCATGTTACATGTTACAGCTCTAGCAGGCTGGTCCTGGTCTCAGCAGCCAGGGGTCTGATAAGGCCGTTGTCCCGGGTATGTACGGGATACACCCACCCGATAAGAACTCCTCGACACGGGTTTCCAATTAACATAATAAAACAGTATACACAATAGTAGACATCGGGAACACTTGTTATTTGATCACTCTCTCGTTTGGATAATGGTACCCGTAGGCCATGTCCGGATGGGTTCGACTGGAGTGCGGGCTCCAGTATGAACTGCCAGTGGTATGGGACACTGGTAGAGATTGATTAAAATACCAGGTGGTACTGATTGCTACTATTGTATAAATGACATGACTTTGACATGACCTGCCTGCTACATGTTTAGTTGTACTTGTTACTATTCCTAATCATTTATCTGCTATCATGTTACATGTATACATTGTTACTGTTCCTGTTTCCTGTTACACTATCTGTAGTGCCCTACTACTCATGCACATGTATACTTTGTTACATTACTTGGTATATGTTACACTGTATGTAGTGGCATACTATGCATGTTCTGCATTGCATATATTTTAGTGTTGCAGACATATGCCCATCTGCATGATCACCTCTATTACGTCACCACTAGACAACATTAGGTATTATATAATAAACTGGACACGACTATAGATATGACCTGATGATAACCGGCTTAGGGATGATATTAAAAGAGGACATGTATATATATTTCTCTACGTACATGTTTATCTATTTCTACTGCTTATGATATCCTTATTATATGGTATCACTAGTACTACATCATGTATTATATATTAGTATCGTGCTTGTATTACTATAGTATCTATTACTGCCTCCTTCATTTTACCACTCACTAGGTCGCTTTCTGACGACCCTGGGTTTGCGTGCCCAGATTTGGAGATCCGCGTACCGTAGTACCCGAGAGTGCCTTGGCGTCACATAGGAGATTCCTCATCTGGCCTATTCATAGGTATCTTAGTAATGTATTTTCTGTTATCTTATTTGTCTCCATTATTCATTTCTGTTATGATCACTGACCTCTTTCTGCAGGTATTCTTGTACTTCTTTCATGCTGGACCTCATGTCTATATGTAGGTTATGTACTGTACTGAGGCTTAACGTACGCGTGAGCGTGTTTTCACCTCGCGTATGTACGTCGCCATAACGTCCCCGTATCCTGGGGATCGGGGCGTTACAGGGAAAGCTCGTCCTCTGTGCATATAGAGGAGAAAGAGCAATCTACTTCCGATTCGTCTAAATCCTCATCGCAGGAAAAGGACGACCAAGACCAGGGAAAAGTTCATTCTAAAAGAATGAATCAGTTGGAGCAACGTCTCGAAGCCCTTACCAACCGGAAATGCCTCCAGGAGGCAGGAGTGGTCCGGCCATATCTGGCCGAGTGGGACCTGGTTCCATACCCGCCCAAGTTCAAGGCTCCAACCCTTCAAGCATTTGATGGGAAAGGTTCACCAAACCAACATATCTACTGCTTTAAATCCCAAACAGGGAATGTGGTAGATAATGATGCCATTCTGGCACGCTTGTTCATCGGCACCCTAAAAGGGCTCGTCTTTGAATGGTTCATGAAGCTCCCAGAGGGCTCCATCAAGAATTGGGGCGACTTGGAGAAGCTCTTTCTAACGCGCTTCTTTGAAGATGACTCGGAGGTCAACATGCCTACCCTTTTAGCCACCAAGCAGCGAAAGAGAGAGTCCGTTAAGTCTTTCGTAGAAAGATTTCAGAACGTAGCACTCCGATGTCCAAGTGGTATGACCCAGGTCACCCTGGTGGAAACATGCCGCCATAATCTTCAAACTTCGTTCCTTGCCCAAATAGGAGTTGCCGAAAGCCGCACCTGGAAGCAGTTGATCCAACAAGGTAAACAGGCTAAAGAAATCGTCGCTCGGGTCAGGGCAGAAGAAAACAAACCCAGACCCGAAAGGTCAACGAAGCGTGCGCCAGACACATCCCTCTAGGCCAACAGGAAGGATAACTTGGCAGCAGAGACCAAATCTCCTGTCAAATCTCAACCGGTCAAGGGAAGTGGCTCTTCAAGCCAACCACGTGCTAACAAGCAGTATTCCTTAAGGATAAACATGTCGACTCGCTCTTCAAACTACTCAACAAGAGCAACCGACTGAAACTCCCTGAAGCTAGGCGCCCTGAAGAAGTCGGTAAAACCGATAATCCTAACTACTGCATGTATCACAGGATGTTGGGACACCCCACCAAGAGCTGTTATGTCTTCAAGGACATCCTTCAGGCTCTGATTGACGCGAAAGTATTAAAACTCCGTCCAGAGCAGAAGAAGGTGGCGACCAACATGACGTCGTTCCTCCAGTTTGGAAGGCAACCTCCAACACCCTCTGGGGTAGTCCCTATCCCAAGAGGAGAGCTGAGAATGGTCAACACAGACCCTCACCAACAGCAAGAGAAGGGCCTGATACCCGTTTCCACGCCTCAGGGAGAAGTCATGTGGGTTCATCCCGACCTTATGGATAGCCAGCAATGGATCACTGTTACCAGCAGAAGGTCCAAAGGCAAAGTGAAAGCTTCATCTTGTAATGTGGTGTGTGCTTCTTCTCGGAAAACGGAGACTGATGTTCCCTCACTGACCGATTCAGAAGAGGAGACGATAGTCCTGGCCACAGAACCCAGTCAACTGGTGGCGGAAACCCGTTCAGGGCAGTCATATTTGAAAAAGTATGACGAAATGGCGGTAACTCCTCCAAGACCCGCTGCAGAGCCAGCCAAGCCCTCCACAAAGTAACCTGTGGAGAAACAGAAAGAGCTTCGGTTTTTCAGAGTTCTTTCGAAAGACATAGCGGAAGGATCCACAGCACCTTACCGTTTTGATGTTCTGGCCCAACTGGCCAACATCCCAGCACGGATTACTCTTTATGAGCTTCTTAGGTTATCGAAGTCTACCAGAGAAGCTCTACAAGAGGCCTTGGCTAATGCTGAGGTTTTCATGACCCAGGTGCCGATCAGACCAAAAGAGGAAGATGCAGAGGACTGCCTCTATACCTCCAAAATGTTCCCTGCATCACCTTCACGGCGGATGATATGCAAGTTAAAGGGAAACATGATCGACCCCTTTACTTCGCAGGGTATATTGGATCATCTGAGGTGAACCGCATTCAGGTAGATCCCGGGTCTGCATTGAGCATTATGCCTCGCCGAGTCATGCAACATCTCGGGATTCCTACTCACCGTTTGAGCGCCACCCGGACTACTATTTACGGGTTCAATGCCAATAGTACCCGTCCAATGGGGAAGGTCAAGCTCAAATGCCAAATTGGAGACCTAAGGTCAGAGGTGACATGCTACGTCATAGATGCTGACACCTCCTACAACTTGCTGCTGGGACGACCATGGATTCATCGCAATTCTATCGTTCCCTCTACTCTCCACCAAGTCATGAAATACATTGACGGGAGTAAAAAAGTGCGAACGTTGATTGCCGAAAGGCATCTGTTCAAGGGAGTGGAGAATTATTTCACAGATTCCCTCCTGTATCAGGACTCTGTTGAAACAGATGAAATCTCGCAACCAGAGGAACCCGACTCTGGTAATGAAGCCGATACCGAGCTGGAAAAAGAAGAATGCATATGGGAACTAGACCCACTTGTAACGGGCAATAATAAGCTCGATGTTGATAATACCTCCGACGATGTAGGCGGATGGTATATTAATGAAGACTTAGATCTGGCGTATTTCTCTGTGTTTGCTTCTGATTCAGTGCCGTCAGACACTAGTACCGAAGTGGATGACGATCTCTGGTCTGCAATGGATGCTTTGACATCATTGCATGTACCGGTGAAATCGTCCTTCGAAACATGTCGAGATGTTGGTAGTGCGCAAGAATCCATATTCATGGTTCCAGCAAGACGGAAAGGTCAAAGACCAATTCTTTTCGGACGAATTGAATCCGAACCGATGACCCATGAAGAATCAGAAGGCGAGCAAGAATCCCCTCAATTCGATCATTATGAGCCAAAGGCGCTCAGAATGATGAAAAACATGGGATATGATCTAACAAGCGGACCAGGGTTGAACTTCGGCAAAGGAAGGAGAACACTACTTCGATCTTTTGTACCAAAAGGGAAAACCCCTGATTATTATCATCGGACTCGCAGGGGGTTGGGCTATGTGTCAACTCCGATCCCATCAGCTTCTGAGTCTGAAGAGTCATTATGCCATGATTACTCATCGGGCACGTCATCGTGGGAATCAGATGCTAGTGTTGGCAACATCTTCAGAGAACTTTCAGTGAACATGGTTTCAACAAGCCACCTGAAAGACGGAGATGAAGAAATGATCCAATCCAATACAGATCCTTAGATCAAACACTTAAACAATCTTTGGGATACCCGCTTCGAACAGCGTGAGCCACCCACAGAAGATATGGTTGTTCAGATCAATCTAGGAGATGAGGCTAATCCTAAGCCCATCTTCATAAGTGATGGCCTGTCACCTTCTGAGAAAAATCGTCTAATATCTCTTGTACAAGAATATATAGACGTCTTCGCCTGGAATTACGAGGACATGCCTGGACTTGATCCTCGACTGGCTATGCACCGCCTCAACATTAATACGGACAAAAAGCCTGTCAAGCAACAACAACGACGGTTCCGTCTAGAAATAATAGAGGCAATTCAATCAGAAGTCAGAAAGCTTATAGACTCTGGTTTCATTAGAGAAGAACAACATCCTGATTGGGTAGCCAACATCGTCCCCGTTGCTAAAAAGAACGGGAAGATCCGAATCTGCATCGATTTTCGTGATCTAAACGAGGCTTATCCCAAGGATGAATTCCCACTGCCAATCACAGATGTCATGATTGACAATACATGTGGATTCGAGCGAATGTCCTTCATGGATGGATTCTCAGGATATAATCAAATTAAAATGTATCATGATGATGAAAAGCATACCTCTTTCAGGACGCCACTGGGGGTTTACTGCTACACCGACATGCCCATCGGACTGAAGAATGCAGGGGCAACATATCAAAGGGCCATGAATGCTATTTTTCATCAGCACATCTGCAAAACGGTGGAATGCTATGTTGACGACATCGCAGTAAAAAGCCGCGCTAAGGGTGATCATATAACTGATCTAAAGGTTGTCTTCGACATCATGCGGGCCCATCAATTGAAGATGAACCCCACCAAATCTTTCCTAGGGGTGGCCAGTGAAAAATTCCTAGGGTTTGTAGTGACCTCTACGGGGATTCATTTGGACCCGGAAAAGGTTCGCGCTATCCAGGAGATGCAACCTCCGAGAAACCTCAAGGAGCTCAGGGGATTGCAAGGACGATTGGCGTATATCCGAAGGTTTATCTCAAATCTATCTGGAAGATGCCAACCCTTTTCCAAATTAATGAAGAAAGGCATTTCGTTCATTTGGGACAGCGCTTGCCAGCAAGCATTTGAGGAAATTAAACAGTACCTCACGCAACCGCCAATCCTTACAGCTCCGGTGTCTGAAAAATCTTTCCTGATATACGTCCGAGCGATGGATCATTCTTTAGGAGCTCTACTAGCTCAAAATAATGACCAGGGATGAGAGCAAGCAATCTACTATTTGAGTAGAACAATGATCGGGGCCGAACATCGATACAACCCGATCGAGAAAGAATGTTTGGCATTGGTGTTCGCTGTTCAGAAAATGCGACACTATTTGGTAGGCCAAACTATAAATGTCATATCAAAAGTCAACCCCTTGAGGTTACTCATGACAAAGCCTTCATCGTTAAATGGCTGACTGGCAAAATGGGCCATATTGTTATCTCAATATGAAATGCACTTTTTACCACAGAAGGCCATTAAAGGACAAGCGGTGGCGGATTCCCTGGCCGAGCATCCAGATCCGAGGGCAACCAAACTCTATGATGATCTCCCAGACGAAGTCGTTGAAGCCTGCCTGACCCAGACATCCTTTGAAAGACAAGTATGGCAACTTTTCTTTGACGGTGCATCGAGAACAAGCCCAAAAGGACATATAGTGGCAGGAGTAGGAGTAGTACTCGTCTCCCCACAGAACTATGTGATTCCTCGAGATGTCTCATTAACGAGCCTTGTTCCAACAATGTAGCGGAGTACAATGCCCTCTTGATTGGGATGCAACTCACCGATGAGGTTGGCGTTAAAAATCTCGAGGTATATGGTGATTCCAAGCTCATCGTCAGCCAGGTTCGTGGGGAGTACGAAGTCAGACATGAAGACCTAGTACCCTATTACAACGCAACTGTCTACATGGCCAAGAGGTTCACCAACTTTTACATCGACCATGTGCCACGCAAGCAAAATGTGCATGCGGATGCACTGGTGTCTCTCGCTGCCTCTTTAGCTCTTCCAGCTGGAGCAGTAGAGAAAATATTTGTCCACAGCCATGACCTGTATTGCCCGAGACTTGCTCTCGAGGACTACCAGGAGTCAACAGAAGATTGTCAAGGCAAGGAAGTTCTCGAGTCGTCAGCCGGTCCAGAGCCTAGAGACTGGCGATTCCCCTATATGATTATGTCCTGTATGGCATCTTGCCTGAGGACCCCAAAGAAGCGGCTGCCATTCGAAGGAAAGCCCCCAAATTCTACTATAATGTGATTACGTGAACGTTGTATCCTCGATCGCATGACAGGATCTTGCTCCCCTGCCTTTCACCAAAAGAGGCACAGGAAATATTGAAAGAAGCCCATGACGGTATGTGTGGAGCCCATCAACCTGGCCCAAAACTTGCACACCGACTCCAAAAGTTGAGATATTATTGGCCCAAGATGATTGCTGACGCTATCACTTACGCCAAAAGATGTCACGCCTGCCAAGTACATGGCGATTTCATCCATCAAGCACCAGGGTACCTTCACTCTACAACTTCTATCTGGCCATTTGAGATGTGGGGGATGGATGTAGTCGGCCCTATCAGCCCACCATCATCAAAGGGACATCGGTTTATTTTGGCCATAACCGATTATTTCTCCAAATGGGCTGAGGCCATTCCTTTGAAGGAGGTGAAGTCATCTGACGTGATCAAATTTGTTAAACATCACGTCATTTACCGTTTTGGGGTACCTCGGCGAATCGTCCACGACAACAGACCCCAGTTCATCAGCCAAGCCTTCCAGAGGTTCTGCACTAAGTTCAGAATCCAGAGTGTGTCCTCAACGACATACTACCCCGCCGCTAATGGTCTCGCAGAAGCTTTCAACAAGACCATCAGCAAACTTCTTAAGAAATTCATCTCTAAAAGTCAACGTGACTGGGACGACAGGCTAGGTGAATGCTTATGGGCTTATCGCACAACTGTTCGAACCCCAACTAAAGCTACGCCATTCTCTTTGGTATACGGGTGTGAAGCCGTGCTTCCACTAGAAATCCAAATTCCATCTCTACGCGTCGTCCTGACAGCAGAGATGACAAATGAGGAGAAGCATCGACAGCGACTCCAAGAATTGGAAGCCTTAGATGACAAACGTCTGCAGGCCCAACAACAAATCGAGCTTTACCAAGCTCGGATTTCCAGAACCTTCAACAAGAAAGTTAAGGTGCGGACTTTCAAGAAAGGTGATCTTGTCTTAGCTGTCAGACGACCTATGGTGATGACACACAAGACAAAAGGAAAATTCCAGCCCAAATGGGAAGAACCATTTGTAGTGGAGTCAGTCTACTCAAATGGATCATATCGCCTCATAACCTCAAATGGCGATACACTCATGATGCCAATCAATGGCAGGTTCCTCAAGAAGTACTATCCTTAATAGTACTCCTCCTCCGATCAAGTTAAAAGTACACCTCTGATCAAGACAAGAAGAGCTTCTTCATTAACATCCGACGCCTCCGACGGCTAAGGATAGAGGAAAATGTTGGCTTTTAAGCCCAACATAAGTCCTCGACAACTCATCATGCCGAGGGGAATAGCATGGCTAGTCCAATTCAAACGGTCGTTGGTAAAGGCATCTCAAATTCATTGACAGCTGAGGGTTTGCTAAAAACTCTGGGTTCTAATGTTCCCATCTTCATAACATCCGACGCCTCCGACGGCTAAGGATAGAGGAAAATGTTGGCTTTTAAGCCCAATATAAGTCTTTGACAACTCATCATGCTGAGGGGAATAGCATGGCTAGCCCAACTCAAATGGTAGTTAGTAAGGCACCTCAAATCCGTTGATAGCTGAGGATTTGCTAAAAATCCTAAGTGGATGTAATTCCACCCTCTCCTCCAAAATCCCTTACCAATTCTCATACACAGAATGGTAGGTCTACAAAATACAATCATTGTTACGTTAACACTATACCTCTGGTAATGAAAATCTTCAATACTCTTTGTCGAGTACAAACTTTACTTGTCAACTCTACATGGAGTAGCAAACCTTCGAATTTGCCAAGTTAACACTATACCTCTGGCACTTCAAATTTCACTTGTCAATTCTCATCAACAGATTGGCATGTCCTCAAATTGCTCATATCGCAAATCAATTTTTGTCAAGTTAATACCATACCTCTGACAAATTATTGTTTAAGTTAACATCACACTTCTAACAGTAATCAAGTTGCTGCCAAGTTCAATATTAAACCTCTGACAGTCACGTTCCTTCAGACTTCCATATCGAAGCTGAAATGAACGATGCTAAGTTAACACTACACCTCTAGCATCCAGGTCATTGCTAAGTTTAACAATACACTTAAGGTCATGACTTTCCCTCGAACTTCCTTGTTAAAGTCGAGATGACGAATGCCAAGTTCAAAATTACACCTCTAGCATTACCCTCACTGCCAAGTCAGACATCACACCTATGACAGTGACACTTTCAGTTTTCCCAAACAAAACTGAAATGTTTTTGAGTCAAGTTAATATCACACCTCTGACTCACATCCTTGTCAAGTTAATACTACACTTCTGACAAGACTACGTTCGACCCGTTAAGTTAATATCACACCTCTAACGGTAAAGACTTTACTAGATCCCCCGTGAATCTAGTCGCACTTGTTACTCTCCTCAACAGAACAACAAGTCTACCTAAAAACATTGTTAGGTTAACATTACACCGTTAACAGTGTTTTCATCAACTCCCCAGCTGATTTTAATCAAGTTAATCCCAAACCTCTGATAAAAGTTCATCCTCCCTGGGGGTACAAATTTAGCTTGTCATTTTCTTTTATAGAGTGGCAGGTCCACAAAAATTACCCTATCCCTTGTCAAGTTAATATCACACCTCTGACAACATTGCTGAGTTCCTGAAATAGGATCTCTCTCTACAGATTGTGACTCGTTAAGACTATCATCATAGTTTTAACAAGTTAAAGACCCTTCGCTTCTATTCGTCTGACTAAAAAAAAAAAGAAAAGTTCAAGACAATAGAAGGAAACAAAAAGAAAATTGTCACTTATTTATATCCAGGCATATGAAAGTGATACAAAACGCTCTCTTATACAATAAGATTGAGTGTTACAGATAAAGGAGTACAAAGAAGTCCTTTCTCTCTCAAAGGTTGCACTCACTCCTTGAAGCTGCTCACAACTCCAAGTACAAGATGTTTGGAAGGGCACCAAAGTAGGATTGAATACTGTGGCAACGATCGGAAGCTGGTTGCACCATGATGCATGATGTAAACATCGAAGAAATCCCTGGTTGACTGAGAACAATGGTGTTTCTTGAGGTCAAAAAGCAGCAGAATCTTCTGATTCCACCTGACCATCCGAAGCGGCGGGGTGTGATCCTTCGTTGATGAACATCTCCACCACTAGAAAGTCATCCAATGAGCATGGAGTTTTCATCGATGTCACTTCTGGGGTAGGTGAAGGGAGAATCCAAGACCATACCCACTACTATATCCACCGCCATCCTCACTCTGACCATGCCATGCCAAGAAGCATGAATGTTGCATTGAATCCAAAGAGATCTTGGCGAGGGTCCGATCCCCGTCTCCCGAAGACGGGAGCCATGACTTCTTCTCCTGTGGTCGACCATCGACCAAGTTCGCTGGCCGATATATTCTCCCAAGGGCCCAGCGAACATGAAAAAGGATGATCAAGCCTACCTGCAAGAAGCAAACAAAAGTTAGAAGATCTGAAACTTAGTATATTTCAATCAGAAAAACTAAGTGACAGACGCAGCTATAGCGAAAAACTGCAGACGCAGGAATGACCCGCGCAGTGAACCTAACTTCTGCGGCGGCAGAAACAGACGCAATCAAAGCTGTGATATACACAGAAGTCAAACACAGTCTAGTTTTGCATCCGCGTCTAAGGTATGAGGCGCAAAAAGAATCAGATGCGAAAATTGCCGTCTCCCTGTTCAACGAACAGGGGTTGCAAAATTCAGGGATGAAAATTTCATAGCAGGCCAGGAAGTCATACCCGCAGCAACCCCCATTAAGGGTTGAACCTTCTGCACCAAGGCGCGGATATAAAAGGTGCTCAAGGAGACGCTTCTTGATCTTGAAATCACTTGATAGTGATAATCTTCTGGAGAGATTAAACAGAAGCATGATAGCTCTGGGTCATCATCATCCATGGAGGCAAGTTCCAGATACAAGACCGTGAAGAGGAAAGGCAGAATCGCTCAGAGCATTCGCCCTCAAAGGAAAGCAGTCTAAGTAATGGACTGCTAAAAGGAGAAGTTGAGCCCTATTTATAGGCAAACCACAAAGCCTGTGATTAATGGCTCGCTAATCAGAACCGTCGGCTTTAATTCCCGCACAAATATCAAAGCCCAACAACAGGCTGACGCGTGGACTATCGCTTCGGGAAACATCGAAGACGCGAGTCTCCAATCGCCAGCGCCGATTTGGCATTTAAGAGCATTAATACCTGAACCCAATGAAGGGCTGACGCGTGGACCGCCGCTTCGGGAAACATCGGATGATGCGAGTCCCCAATTGTCAACGTCAACTTGACATTTTAAAGATCCACGAAATCTTTATGACAAGCTGCATGTAACGCGTGGGAAGTTGCACCAAACGCAGGCCGAGAGCCGCGTCCAGGAACTGGCGTCCCTTTGCGAATTCGAAAATGGCATTCCTTTTCATTCCAGTCAAAGAGAACTGCAACCGCGTCTCTCAGAGTGATTCAAAACTGCATCCCTTCACAGTAAAGGGACTCATTCCGGGATCGCGCTGGAAATCACATAAAAGTGAAAAGCCGCATCCTGAGATTTGTGTCCTCAACGGAGAAGGCCTATGGCATTCATAAGTATCTTGGAGCTGCATCGAAATGGCGAGATGATAATGGTGTTCTTATCAAAACTCAATATAATTTGAGATTGCACCAGGTCAAGGACACACTGTCGCGTCTTCATATCTATGCGTCAGTTTTAAGGAGCATAAGACCGCGTCCTCACGGCATCTTGAATTCTGTACTTGGGCAGAGTTAAGGGCTGCGGTTAGGGAGCCGCACCAAAGCTGCGTCCTTCACGCCAACTGGACAGGTCAGAGTTGCGTTTCCCGGGACTGCGTCTCCACCACAAAATCAGAACCGCGTTTGGCAAACTCAGTTCAGCTTGAGTTTATTCAGAGTCAGTCAAAAATCACAACCAAAGAGTGCAGCTAAGAAATTGGATTCATCTATAGTGGAACAATGAAGATGGAGCAAAATTTCAAGAGACTTTTATTATTTGAGCCAAAAATGATAAAAGTGATACAAACACTCTTGATGAATTGAGTGTTCTGTCCTTAAAAAAAAAGAGAGAAAAGACTAATAATCTTGATTAGCCAAAGAACGGACTTGTTCTCGAAGGCGATGTATCTCGTGCTGACGTGCTTTCTCAGCCTCCATGAGAGCCTGGACCCGCAGCTCCTCCTCGGATAAAAATCTCCTCGCAGCCAGCTGCGCTCGTAGGGATTCCAACTTGAAGGAATGAGCAGAGAGGTTTTCTTCAACTTGCGTCTTGGCAGCTTCTAGCTCTTCCAGCTTCTTCCTGGCAGTGACAAGCTTATGCTCGTTGATTGCAATCAAGGCCTCCGCCTTGGCTATGGTGGCCCGAGCACTGATAATAACCTGTTCTGCGCTCTGCATGACGAGTTCAGATTCCCTTGAATCGCCAATCAGCCTTTGATGGTCCGCCTGGAAATGTTGGAGATAGTGGGTCTCTTCAGCTATTTGTTCCTCCATCTCCTTTCGCTCTTGTTCTTGAGCAGCCAGAAGCCTGTTCAGGGTGGCCCGGACCTCTTGAATTGAGCCAGCGTCTTCTAAAGACTTAAGCTCTTTCAGATCACTCTCCAACTGCTCCACCAGTAGCAGACACGCCCTAGCTTGTGAAGGACCTCCAGTATGACCAATGTTCTCGATCAAATTCTCAAGAAGCATTCGGGCAAATTTGAAAGAACTGCCCCCAAGAGAGGATGAGATCAATACACGATCGCATGGAAGCAAAGAACTGCTGCCCCCCATTTGACGTGTCAGTTCTTCCATGATATCACCGGCTGAGGAGAATTCTGCTGATGCGCTCCCAGATCCCCTTTCTATCACAGGGCGAGGGATGGGAATCAACTCATCCCGTGCAGGAGTAGGATCAACGACAGGTGC